>PISX010019246.1:0-38612 GCA_004024625.1 Mellivora capensis
GCTGTGCTTTGTTAGGGTTATCTGTGTGTTAAGGTTATCCTCTAGCCTAAATACCTACTTTCTTAGGTATTTGCTGGGCCCAAATAGGAAAGGGAGGATAGGAACTGGAGGAAGAAAGAAATTGTTAATTTTTGTTCATTCGAACTGATAAGTTTATAAAATCCTAATGATTCCCTATTTCATTAAAAGTGCTGATTTGTGTATTATGTTCGATATTTTAGTTGTATAAGCAACAGAAAAAGACATCCCAAAAGACTGTCACCGGTGCTTTGTTTGGAAATACAAATCTCACAATCCTGGAAGCCCATTAATAGCTTAAGGGGAAATACAAAGTAATTTTCTGATTTTCCATAACCATATCCCTCTAAAATCATAGTCTAAGAGAATTTTCCCCCAATTTAAACTGTTTTTGAGACTCTATATGCTTAGATGTCTTTTTACCTAAATAAAAATCTCACATGACACAAACCATTTGACAACTTTATATAATGAGTCATCTGATAGACTAAAACTGTACTGAAACTCGACAACCATAAGGCGACTTGCCACTTCTTAACACTAAAAAAAAAAAAAACCCACAAAACTCTACACTTGACCATCCCCTTAAGCTGTCATGTATTTGCAGACACCTCTTCTAAACAAAGATAAAGGTCCAATCTTCATATACCGCATTGCCACACTATTGCCATAGAAACATGAGGGAAACATATGTTAAGATTCCTGCCATGTGGGGAAGAAAAAAAATGAAATATTAATATGCTTGTAGTCTTTGCTTGAAACAGCACTTCTGAGACTGTGGTGAGCTTCCGGGTGACCATTTCCTACTTTGTGTATGTGGCCAACTGACACACACCTCTCCTTTCTCCCCACCCATTCCCAGGGTCGCTAACCTGCTCAGCTTCGACAGTAAAGACTCTTTAGAACGGGGATAACAAAACGTGAAAACTTTCTATGTACAACACGCCAAGCATCTAAACTAGATGGATTACTTTTCAAGCCCCCTAAGCTGGAGGAACATTCTGGCTCTGGTGAAAATGTTTGTGTTCTCCTACTAAAATGTGCGTGAGCCTGCACAGGCACCCCCCCACACACATCCACATAGTCCATTAGTTAAATTCCCTTTAATTTTCCCCCATCCACTCCCACTCCACTCAGATACACCCACACCCATTTTCCATTGCTATGACATCAGAAAATACTATCTCGGGGACGCAGGACTGCACAACCCTCTGGCAGCGTAGAAAGTGAATCACAAAGTGGTTTCCCCATGCTGGGAAAGAAAATGGCTTTATCACCGGCTTGCCTCCTCCTAGTAGTACAGGCTTCCCTTCGGGTCTAAATGGTCTGGTTCTTCCACGCACTTTCTCACTAGCTCACCCTGCCTGGCACCAAACCTTCACAGCTGTGCCATGTGTCAAACGTTATTAACAAGGAGTCCTGGTTACACACTGAACCACCGTCTTTACAACTCCTACATGCTGCCCTGCTGGCTCCGCCGCGCTCGGGGGACACAGTTTAGAAGATCTCCCTTGTCACTTCTCCTTCCCCACCCAGGTTGGCAAAAGACACTGGTTGTGATCATGCATGCTGCCGACGATAAACTGGACGAGCTTGTGTAGGAAACTCCCTCTATCGTCTCACGAGGCAACTATGCGTTGCAATCTGGGTTTTCATCACACTGTTGTTGCACCTAGAGCCATGACCATGGACACATTTTTCAAAGATTCAGCGATAACTAATTAAAACCCACACAGAGTTTGTTTGGATGACTGCTTAATACAACATTTGCCCAGATCGTGAGTTCCCCCAGCCTTCTTCCATTCCCGTGTTATTCTTCCAGACTGTCATTACTTGGAGTTTTCTAAAATATTATAATAGCTTGAAATGAAATAGTTCTTATTTCCATGGGCTCAAAATGACATCAGCTGACTTAATTCCCCAAGTGTTTATTGAATGTCTACTCTAAATGATAGGGATGTTGCTCTGTGTGGTGGATTCACCACTTAGTAGGTGAGACAGAGGAGTTCAAGAGAAGAGTACGACACATTGTGGTAGAGAGTGTATCCAAGAACATTTGGAAGCATACAGAAAGACATCATGCTCAAGAGGGACTTCCAACAAGGTCATGCTGGAACCAAATCTTAAAAGGTCCTGGCTATGTATAGGGAAGAGTGATAGAAGCAGTGACAAGAAGGGGCTTGTGGGGGGAGATTCTGGGGTGCTGGATCTGGGTGGTGGTTAACAAGTGTGTTCACTTGGCTTTAGTTCATTACACTGTTATTTGTGCATCTTTCTGGAAGTATTTTCTGTTTCAGAAAAAAATCGTAAAGATCGCTGGAGCATCTTTTACAATTTAACATTAATCAGAACCTTATGAAATAGTTACAGTAACCTCAATTTTGTGATGAGGAACCTGAGGTTCGTTCACCACCGAATGAATGTTTTCTGAACGTGGTAATACAGCAGACTCCCCACTGGTGCTGGGCTTCTGGCGGTGACCAAGTCAGGCAAGGTTCCTAACTGTGTGAGGTTCACATGCTAGTTGGGCCTAATTTGTTCCAGGTCACACTTTGATTACAAGGCAGAGCAAGATTCAAAACTGTGTGTATTCCACAACTCCTGCCCTTCCTAACACACTGCACGTGGCCTGATTTCATCTTTTTCTTATAATTCATGGAAGCCATTGAAGATACTTCAATAGTAGGAAAACATGATCAAATCTACAGTTTACACCAGTTATCATATGGAAGGGCTGAATCACTCTATTGTACACCTGAAACTAATATTACACTGAAGGCTAACTAGCTGGAATTTAAATAAAAACTTTAAAAAATCTATAGTTTAGAATAATCACTGGCAACAACATGGAGGAAAAAAATCAACAGAGAAAGTTCCTTACATTTATGGACAGCTGATTTTCAACAAAGGTGTCAGGACAATTAAATAGAGATGAGAATAGTCTTTTCAAAAAAGGTCTTTGGGACAATTGGATATCCACATGCAAAAGAATGAATTTGTACCCTTACACTATCATACAGAAAATTTAACTCAAAAAGGATCAAAGATCTAAACTACAAAACTCTTAGAAGAAAACATAGGTAAAAATCTTCATGACCTTAAATTAAACAATGATTTATTAGATTGAACACCTAAGCATAAGCAACCAAAGAAATGATCAGTTGTACTTCTATTAATTTTTTTAAAATAAAAGATGGAACTTACTCTAAGAATGTGAAACATTTTCTTTGGCAAGTAACGTAAAATTAAGTGAATGAGTCCTTCCAACAGATTCATAAGAAAGGAGAAGATTCTACCTCTTATCTTTGTTCAAAAGTGTTTCTGGCAATTGAATACTAGGAATTTCAAATACATTCAATTCAAAGGACTATATATGTATATACATATATACACACATACATACATTCAATATATTCAACATATATATTCAATGTATTCAAAGGAGAAAATATCAAGGCAGAGAAATTAAGACCAGAAAACTATCTTTTGAAAACATTAGGAAATGTCTAAAACTACTAAATTGCCTTTTGCATTGCAAAAGAGTCAATAAGCTTTGTTTAAAATGGCTTTATATTTTTTCTCTGAAATAACATGGTTAGAGTACTCAGAAATTCTATTTAAATTATTACTTTGAAAGTCCAGTTTGAATATGACCTTCATTTTATGTACGTGTGTCATCTGTATGCTATTTCACATATATCAGGCATATTCAGTTGAAATTCCTCAAAACTGCACTTCATTGAAATCTACAGCTTAGATTCGTTCATGAAAAGGACATTATCAACAAAGTGAAAGACAGCTCACAGAACAGAATAAAATATATGGAAATCACTTAACTGATAAGGGGCTAGTATTCAGAATGTACGGACCTCTATTACAATTCCACAGTAAAAAGACAGATAAAACTGGGCAAAAGGTTTGAATAGACATTTTCCCAATGAAAATATGCAAATGACCAATAAGCATATGAAAAAAATTGCTCAACATCATTAATCATTAGAAAAATGCCAATGCAAATCAAACCCAGAATGAGATACCACTTCACACTCAGCAGAACAGCTAAAATGAGAAAGACAATAACAAGCCTTCTCCACATTTGGCAAGAATGTGGAGAAATAGGAACCCTCGTATCTTACTGTTAGGAATGCAGAGTTGTGCAGTTACTTTGGAAAACAATTTGGCAGTTTCTTAGAAAGTTAAAGATGGAGAGGCACCTGGCTCGCTCAGTCGGTAGAGCATGCAACTCTTGGTCTTGGGGTTGTAAGTTCAAGCCCCACGATGGATGTAGAGATTACTTAAAATTAAAATAAAGTCTTTAAAAGAGGAGTTACATACAGAGTTTAACATGGAGTCCATGTAACATTAGAGTTTCATATGACACATTAGTTATACTTCAAGGTACATACACAGAAGAATTAAAAACATATGTCTGTACCAAAGCTTGTATATGAATGTTCATAGCATATATTCATAATAGCCAAAAAAGTGGGAACAATTTATATGTCCATGAACTCATAAACAACACACCAAATGTATAGCCATACAATGATATATTATTTGGCCATAAAGAGGAATGAAGTATTGATGGATGGTACCATGTGGATGGACCTTGAAGACATGCTAAGTGAAAGGAACCTGACACAAAAGATGACATGTTATGTGACTCTATTAACATGAAATGTCTAATTAGGCAAATACGCAGAGAAAGAAAGTAGGTTAGTGGTTCCTTGGGGCTGGAGGGGTGGGGGTGGGGTATGGGGGCTTGCTGCTAATTGGTATGGGGTTTCCTTTGGAGGTGGCAAAAATATTGTGAAGAGTTCTAAGACTGATAACGGTTGCAAACACCATGTAAAGTCCGTTCGGTGTCCAGATGGCAGAAAATGGTCACCTAGACACTCAACAGTTTTGGAAGTTCTGTTTACATTGTAAAAATATACTACTGTTTTGTTTTGTTTTTTCTTTTTCCTCCTAGCAGGAATCTTACGCATTTCCCTCCCATGTGATATGTGTACATACATAGAAAAAGACTGTAAGGAATAGCTCAAAACATTAATAGAATCTCTCTCTTTTTAAAGGAGTTCTCTTTCAGTGGGATTTCAAATAACTTTTATTTTCCTTATAGGTTTTTTTTTTAATTTCTCAGATGTTCTCTATTGAATTTGTATTACTTTTTTAATTAGAGAAAAATATATTCTAATAGGCCAGTTTAAATAAGCTTCAGGCTGCATAACTGCTTTTCCTACCAGGCTTCCCCCCTCAGGACCAATCCTATAATGAAATAGTGGGTGGTATGAATCCTGATGCCAACAAGACCAACACAAATTCATTACTACCACAAAAACAAATTAGTTTAAGTTCTTGTCTGCACAACTGTCATGGCACTTCAAGCCGTCTTAAAAGAATGGAATCATTTCAAACACATGGCTGAATTGTATACATAGGCTTTCTTTTTCTGTAGAATTGTCTGTATTTGTTTTAGGCGAGGGGGAAAGAAAGTCCCTGATGACATTTTGCAAATACCAGTTGATGATTTTCAAAACTATTTCTTTTTCCTAGAGCCAACTGTATCCTTTGGAAGTCTAGTCCCATCTGCCATCAATAAAAACAATCCTTATCTCAAAACACGGGTTTTTGTTTTGTTTTGTTTTGTTTTTTTGAAATAATCATTGCAGTACTCCACCTATTTTCTTGTGAGGCAAGAAAGAAAAAGCTTTGGTTGATGTCCACATTAACTGAATAGGTAATTTTGTTAGTTCCTTTCCATTATTAATTTTCAGGATCTATCAGGTTTTATGATTGAAAAAGTTTAAAATCTGTCCTGTACTAGTGTTGCCCAAATGATGTGCATATTAGCTATCTGAGGGTTTGGTCAAAAAGTAGATTCTGACCTGGAAGTCTGGGCAGGGCTAATATTCTGCATTTCCAATGTGTGTGTGTACATGTGTGTGTATGTGTATACTGTATCTGATACAGTAATCTTATATAGATAGATTAAAATTACCATGTTTAATGAACATGATTTTAGACATAATTATTGTCATTTTATTTCTCATAAGCAAATTCTACACCCAACATGGGCCTTAAACTTAATAACTCGAGATCAAGAATTGCATCCTCTACCCACAGAGCCAGCCAGGTGCCCCTTGTCATTTTATTTTTAACTCAGACTATTTTATGCCTATAGCCTTATTCAAAAAAAGATGGGAATTCCCCTTAAAAAGCTAAATATGGCCGTGATAGCCAACCTCCAAGATAGCCGCAGTGATCCCTGCCTCTGATACTTACATGTCCAGTAATCCCCTCCCATATTATACCAGGATTGGTATGTGATCATACAGATGCTATGTCACCTCTGATACTAAGTTATAAAAGACACAGTCACTCCCATCTCAGGCTCTCCTGTGTGCTCGCCCGATCTCGCACTCTGGAGACAGCTAACTGCCATAACATGCGCAGTGCTACGGAGAAGCCACGTGGTGAGGAACTGAGTGAGCTCTCCTGCCAAGAGCTGTGTTAATAAACTTGGAAGTCAAGTTTTCAGAGGACTACAGCCTCAGTCTACATCTTGGCTATGACCTTAGAGTAGCTAAGCTACTCCGCAATTTTTGACCCTCAGAAACTCTGATGTCATTAAAGTTTATTGCTTTAAGCTGCCAACTTTGGGAGTACATACATAACTATAGACAAGAGATACATGGGCAAAAATTATATATAGATAGATGTAGATCTATATCTACATCTATCTATCTATCTATCTATATCCCCCCCACATACATACATATATATTAGTGAATCCATGGAAAAGTGGTCTTTTTCTAGAATTCATGAAATTTCTAATAGGATCTGTTATCTCTCTCACTTAAAGGACACACTGCATCATGGTTTGAAATGCCATATCACTCTATGGGAGAGTGGCGTTAGGAGCAGGTGGGAGTGTGGCTCGTTCCCCCTCATGCACACACGCCCTGACCTCCACCGCTGGCAGTTATCACTGCATGTTTTCTCAGTTCAGCAGGCTGGCTGGGACCCCTCTGGAAACCAGTGATGGAAAGTAGCAGGAAGTAGCCCCCATCCTTATCTGTTTCCCTTCCTTGGTGTGATATATCACAGGCTTATGTTGAAGATACAGGAAGGCAAGAACTAGTTCTTAGGTACAAATAATAGTGTCTAGCCTCCACGAAAATTAACAGCATCGTGATGACAATGGTAGTTCACTGGAATAAAAACGAACACTTATATAATGTTTATTATTATTATACTGCCCCTTTTTATATATTAACTCCTGTCGTTCTCATGAATTCATGAAGTAGGCATCGTGATTATTTCCATTTTACAGATGAAAAAATTGTAAGTTAGGTAACTTGCCCAGAGTCAAACAGCCAGTTTTGTCATGGGACTGATCTGGCTCCAGAGTCCATGTTCTCAACCCCTTGATACGGGACCTTGTAAATAACAAATACATTTACTATATTAAAATACTGTTAGTTTTTTTAAAATTTTTAATTCTTTAAAATTTATTTCTTTTCAGCATAACAGAATTCATTGTTTATGCACCACACCCAGTGCTCCATGCAAAAAAAAAAAAAAATACTGTTAGTTTAAGTATCGAGGAACTGCCATGGTGAAAGTAACATACTTTATATGATTTACTCTCGTAGTTGTGAAATAGGGGGATTCTAGACAGCTTGGGAATAGTAGTAGCTTCAAATCAAGTACAGTTTTGAATAAAGGCTAAGGAGTGCAGGGGTCTTTGGGAGCAATGGTCTCCACTCTCAGAACAACAGGGTGGATGACTCTGTACCCTTCAGGGTCCCACCTACTCCTAACTGCTGACTGTAGAAAGATAAAATCGTCCCATCTGCATTTTGTGATTTTTAACACTTGGCCATGCTGTTTCTATGTTTATCTTTGTTTTCTGCCTCTTAGTTCCAAAGTTTTCTCCCTCTCCCCCATTAAAGGCGATCTCAGCCTGAAAGCTGGCTGGCCCACTTCTCTAAGCATACCAATCGGATCATGAGTAATGACCGGGCACTTTCATTTAGGGACGTTCCTAACAACAGGATGGAGTCCAGCTGCCATGTGTTGCCTAAACTGAACATCCAAACAAGGTGGAAAACACTAGATCTGTGTCCTTGGATACTGGTAGCTTCAAGGACTGTTTATTGCTTAGCATCTTAAATCAAAATAGAAGGAGATTTCACACTGGGCCGTCTGATTCCAGTGCACATCTCCTCAGGCAAGGCTGGAATCCTTTTCTAGCAAATCTGTTTTGTCATAAGAATCATTGAGTTAACCGAAATTGTTGTTCATCTTCCGCATTTTCAAATAACATCAATAGTAATTTTTTTCTCATCTTTTTTTTTTTAAATCAAGAGCCAACTGATCATTTTTTTGACTCTCAGAATAGAAAGGTGGTTTATGAAACTCATGAAATGATAGCAAATCTAGCCCTACTTGCCAGATGTTTCTGTAGGAGCTTATTTTTGTGTTTTAGATAATGATACATTCATGATGGATTTAGTGAAAATGACGAATGCTATTTTTAGGACAATGTTGTAAGGAGGCATATTAAATGAAAGTTTAAAGGATATGAAGTTTTACATAGTCAAGTGTTAAAGCAAAACATACAGTTAATACGAATTTGTAACACTTGTGGCTAACGACAAGGAAAGGAAAAAACAAGATAGCCGAGGATGGTTTCATAGGAGAGGTCCCATGTAACACACATTTTTAAGTTAATTCTTTTGTTTGTGTGTTCAGCAAATATTTATTGAGTATCTACTCTGTGTCAGATGCTCTTCTAGACACTTGGGATGTTTCAGGGAAAAAAGCAAACAAAGATCCCTGGCCCTGAGGAATACACTTTCTAAATAAGATGCTACAAGATAAATGTCATAAGTAAACTCTACCATTTGCTAAGTGAGAAGTGCCACAGGAAAACGAAAGGGGGAAGAGGACTGGGAGAACCCGTAATCCTATTTTAAATAAGACGGCCAAGGTGAACCCTTTTAGAAAGTGACATTTCAGGTAAGATTCAAAAGCAGCTGAGGGAATTCATCATGGGTCTATCTGTGAAAAGAGCCTTCCAGTTAATGGAAGCAGCCAATGCAAAGGCTCCAAGGTTGAAGCATGCCTGACATCTGAGAAGCAGCAGTGAACCAGATGGCTAGAGCAGAGAAACAAGGGTGAAAGTAGTTAGAGAAGAAGTAACAAAGACCATTTAAAGGACTTCAAGTGGGTGACTGGGTGGCTCAGCCAGCAAAGCATCTGCCTTTAGCTCAGTTCATGATCCTGGGGTCCTGGGATCAAGTCCTGCATTAGGCTCCTCCTCAGCGGGGTGTCTCTTTCTCCCTCTCCCTCAGGCCCTCCCCCCAACTTGTGCTGTCTCTCTCACTCTTTCTCTCTTAAATAAATAAATAAATAAGATTAAAAAAAATAAAGAAATTCAAGTGCCATTTGGAGGACCTACTACAGGGTTTCTAGCAGAATGGTAATGTTTGTTTGACATATTTTTACCAGATCACTTTGGCTGCTGTAGAGGGACAATAGGAGAAGCATAGAGAGCTCACTACTGCAGTGAGCCAAGTAGGAGAAGATGCTGGTTCAAACAGGTGGTAGCCTGAGGAAAACAAGATCTGACTGGATGTTGGACATCCTCTAAAGATAGAGTCAGGATTCATTGCTGGGTTGGATAATGGGTGTGAGAAAAAATGAGACCTCAAGATGCCTCTAAACTTTAACCTGAAGAATAGAATTCGCTTCAACTAAGATGGAGAAGGCTACAGGTAGGAGAATGGTCATCTTAGAGATCTTAAATTTGAGGTATCAATCAGAAGTCTGACTGGAGATGATGAATAGACAGTTGGATACCAGAATCTGAGGAGAGAAGTTTAGACTAATATCTTTTTAATAAGATTAATAAGAATGGCCTATTCTTTTGACTATTAAATAAGGCACCTA
Source organism: Mellivora capensis (assembly GCA_004024625.1). Classification (NCBI taxonomy): domain Eukaryota; kingdom Metazoa; phylum Chordata; class Mammalia; order Carnivora; family Mustelidae; genus Mellivora; species Mellivora capensis. Next base: position 9,979 of record PISX010019246.1, read on the forward strand.
CTATGTAAAATGCAAGCCCCCTCCATAATAAGCCACATGATTCTTGGGAGAAATACGATTGGCTGAAAAGAATTGATAGGGAGACTTCATGATAGCACATGAAGAACCTTACTTCCAAGCAATGTGTCAATCAAATGGACAGAAATTTGTGCAAAAAAAACCCCTAATAACCAAGAGTCCTCATGTCAGAAACACTATCTTCTCCCCTCTGCCAATATTACTGAGAAATAATTGACATACATCCCTGTATAAGTCTAAGGGATCCAGCATGATGGTTTGATCTACATATATTGTAGGCAATAGGCTAAACAACAGCCCTAGCTGATATCCATGTTCTCGTATAAACACTCTAAAAAATAAAAGAATAAAAAAAATTCTTTTTGATGAGAAGTCTAAGGATTTACTCTCTTAATTTCCCCCTCTTACACAACAGTGTTAGCTGTAGTCAACATCCCACATTACAGCCTTAGTCCTTACTGGTCTCATAACTGGAAGTTTGTACCATTTGACCACTTCCTTCCAATTCCTCCTTCCCCCACCTCCTGCCTCTGGCAATTGTAAGTCTGATCTCTTTTCCTTTAGCTTTTTTTTTTTTTAAGATTCCACATATAATAGAGATCATATGGTATTTGCCTTTCTCTGAGTTATTTCACTTAACATAATGTCTTCGAGGTCCATCCGTGTTATTGCAAATGGTAGGCTTTCCTCATTTTTTATAGCTGAATATTATTCCTGTGTGTGTGTGTGTGTGTGTGTGAGAGAGAGAGAGAGAGAGAGAGAGAGAGAATCGCTTTATTCCTTCATCCATCTATGGACACATAGGCTGTGGCTATGTCTCACCTGGTGTAAATAGTGCTGCCGTGAACAGGAGGGTGCAGATACCTTCTCAAGTGGGTGAGAAATGCAAATATTCTTTGAAACAAACATCAAGTATGCAAATGTGCTGATTCTGTTCTAAAAAATGTAGGTCTTGAGAGAAGGCTCCTTTACAGAAGCTATTTACACATCTCCCCTTCTCAGCTTCTGCTCCTTGCAATTTCTTGAAGCTACTAATTCTCTGGAGACAATTCCTTAGAACTATGTAGTCCATAACTTTTCCATAAAGTCTGTGTTCACAGTTTATGGAGTGGAAATTATTCCTATTTATAAGCTTTCAGCATGTGTCCGAGGGGCGATCTCAACTGCACTGAGAAGGAACCCAGCATTGTCCCCTCTTTAAGAGCACCAGTGTCGTGCTTCTGCTTCCTCTGACCATGCTGGAATGGCGTAAGAGATGGCTAAATCCATGATACTGAAAAAAGTTTCATAAGGCACAACATTGTATAACTAGAATTAAGGAGAAGCCACCATGTGGGAAAGCCATTCTGAGTATTAGAGATAATAGGCTATTTCTCTTGGTTTCCCCTGGAGCCAGACTTCCCAACCCTAAATCTCAGCTCAGTATAAGCTGTATCACCAGAGGGAAGCTACGTATCTTCTCTGTCCTACAAAATGAGAATGATCACGGTACCTACCTGCTAAGAGTTATCAAGAATATTAAATGTGGGAGCGACTGGGTGGCTCAGTGGGTTAAGCTTCTGTGTTTGGCTTAGGTGATGGTCTCAGGGTCTGGGATCAAGCCCCACATCAGGCTCTCTGCTCAGTGAGGAGCCTGCTTCCACCTCTCTCTGCCTGCCTCTCTGCCTACTTGTGGTCTCTCTCTGTCAAATAAATAAATAAAATCTTTTTAAAAAGAATATTAAGTGTATTTATATTGATATGGTCACTAGAAAAGTACCTGGAACATAGTAAAACCCATGGAAGTGTTTGGTAAGTAAATAAAAATGCTGATTTTTCTGTTTTAAAGTACCTCTTTCTGCTTAAACTTCTGCCATCGGTGCATGGTTTTCATATTTTTTATAACTTTTCAGAAACTGCTGTCAGCAGTTAAATATTTTTGAGTTTTAGTCTTATAATTGTAGATTCGTTCGTCTCTAAAGCTCATCTCTGAGGTAGTTTCTGAGGCATGCCGGGTCCCCCTGCCTGCCTTCCAGAAATTGCCTGCAGCATGCCTGGTGGGGTTCCAAGTTCTCCACAGCCAGCCAAGTTAGGTTTAGTGTTATTTTTCATCACCTTGACGTCAGTGAGAAATATCACTAAATTAATGCAAAAAAGATGTTCAATAGGATTTCATGAATAACTCAAAGCCCACTGCAAATACAGGATTGTCCATGATGTTTTGAATTGATGGAAATCTATCTAGGGATTTCCAGCAATTCATAAACCAATTTCAGCTGACCGATTTAAAGCTTTGTTTTTTAAAATCTGGCAAGTCAGAATGAAGATAGAGTCTCTCCCAGGCAAATACCCTGAAATGATTCAATTATCATTGACAACTAATGAATTCACTGCAGGTATCAGCAAAAGTCCCTTACAGAGAGCACTGACCACAGCAGCTTACGTCCAAACGCTCCTGACTTACCTTAAAACATGACCGAGGAAAGAATTGTCTCCACCTCATTAGGCCTGCCTACACTGATTTCTAACTCCCACATTCAGCCTTCACCACCGTCTTTGGACATGCTTTTTCCTGCATGTGTAAAAGTCATTCCACTTGTACTCTGAGCTTGAGAACTTTCTCCCACATGTTTCTTGTAGGCTGCCAATATCCATCAGCAAGGGATTTAACATGAATCCTCTTTTTATTCTTGGTATTTTGAGCTCCAGAGTCTGATATAACACTTTTATTTCTTCATGTATGAACAATATCAAAAGCAAATAATTTGGGTCTCAAAAAATGATAATTTGGGGAACATCCTTATGGGTTATGAAATTGATTTTCATATTTTGCTGTGTTTGTCATTCAGGTTTTCCCTTCTTCCCTCCTTCCTTCCTTTTTTGGCATTATTTCTGCCTAAGGCTCGCCCATTTGGGTATGAGGGTCCGTAGCTGCAACCTCCAGAAAATGTGGCTCACCTTAGATCTCCTCAGATAGTATTTGCTGCGTGAACTTGTCAGTTCAAGCTCATTCTCTGAATGGATTACTTTAGCTTGGTTAAGCTCTTCGGTCTTTAGAGCTTTGCCCATAGCTTTTCCTAACCTCAGAGATTATTTGAGTTGGATGACCAACTGGCATTATGTCATTAAAACTACTGTCATTAGTGACTCTTCCCCGTGTGAAATCCAATGAATATCTTCTAGCCTTCTCGTTGCTTGCTCTCTCAGGGACATGGGACCCAAGGAAAATCTTCTTTCCAATCTCCAACATTTCCACCTTTTCTTAAAATTCCTCTTTCCTTCCATAAGGGGTCTTAATCTATTTTGAGCTCCAATTCCATTCCTTGCAGTTGTGACACTTGTCTTTTCTCTCTTTGTTTACACAACTGAGCGGTTCCAGCTCCAGCACTCACTAGCTATATGATCATGAGAAAGTTATTTAGCTCCTTTGTGTCTAAGTTTCCTCCTCTACAAAGTGGAATAACAGTATCTATATCATAAGGCTGTTAAGTTAGATGCTCGGTTAATATTTACTACCTTAATAGTTAAGGATGGTTATCAAGAATAAGTAGAGTTACTTAATATCAGTATTCTTAATATTAGGTGTACTGAATAGTTAAATAGAGTTAATATTTATAAGTACTGAGAACAGTGACTGGTGTATAGCAAGCATGATTTGAATGTTTCTTCTTTTTTTTTCATTAACCCTCATGGCTTCAAATTATCACCCACATGCAGACCTATACCTCCAGACCTACATTTCCAACAAAGATTTCTCTCTAGAACCCAGATAAGATAACCTTACCTGGATGTTGTACCTTGAAATCTATCAGCTCTCATAATACTAGGTTCTTACCCGTTCCAACTCATCAGCCAGGTGCCCATGCCGAGACATGGACTTTAACTCTTTCTTCTAGCTCAGCCTACCCTACTCACTATCAGTCTTGTTAATTAACTTTCTCAAACATATTTGGAATCCATTCTGCTATCTCTAGTCCTACCCAATCCCATCTATTCTCCTCACTGTAGAGGAGGAAACTCAGAGGTTTTTTCCTAAGATGTAATCAAATGTTGCCACCAATAAAAACTCTTCCATAAAACTATTGCCCTACCACCACTGCCATCACTACCACCATCATTAGTCAGTGGGAGCCCAAATGCCTTAGCATTGCCTACTATGTCTCCCTGTTTGACCATGACCTATTTACCACACTTCATCTCTGTTTTTCCAGCCAATGTTCACATTTTACAATCTAATCATATTTAAAAAGTCTTTTGTTTCCCCCAGTATACCATAATTGCTCAGAATTCAGCCTTAATAATACAACCCCACTTCCTGTCTCTATAACCTTCTAGCCAACTCTTTATCCTTTTAGAGTTGGCTGGGAGAAGCCCTGAGCTTGACATGAGAACATGTGTGATTGAGTATCATTACTGACTGACTGACTTTACAAGTATATACCCTTCTAAACCTCTGATTTTACTCTGGCAAAGAAGGATTATCCATTCAACAAATATGCAATAAGATCTTCTATGCCATACTTGGGCTTGGCTCTAAGGATACAACAGCAAATAGATGGTACCCTTGCCTTTGTAAGGTTTATACTATACGAGGTGGGGGATGTTGAATCTCTACCAAAAGAAATAACTGGTCAGTGTTCTGCTACTGCCTCCTTCTACTATGAAGACTTATGTTACATTTCAATCATTATATTGCAACTTCTCATTTTTTTTTTTTTTTGCAACTCCTGGTATTTGACGCAGGTGATTTATTTTCGGGATGACCTCAAATCACAGATGAGGAAAAGTGAGACAAGAAAAACCCAATAAAAGGTGTGTTAAAGAGTAGATGGTAGCTATGGGAAACTGGGTCTCAATCCCTCTCAAATAACTGTTAAACTGTGGGAAATGTATCTAACTCCATTAAACTCCATTTAACTTTAACTCCATTAAACATCCAGGGTGCATTTGCATTAGGATCAATTCATATGGCAAGGTAAGAATGGACAAGACCTCAATAACACCTACTACACTGTCCATTGCCCTACCGTCTGAGCATCTCCATAAGGATGCATTACCCATCTTTCTGTTCATGGGACTTAGCAGAGTGCCTGGGCTAGAGCGTGCTAAATAAATGGACGACTCTCTACAACATCAACAAGACGAAAGAAATACTTTCAACAGGATCCTGTTGATTTGAAACACTGAAGGCTGAATGGAAGCAGGTGAGGAAGAAAAGCTCACAAAAGTATTGGGGAAATGGTCTCCTTGCTGAAGTACCAGATTTGAAACTCAATGATTACATGCCTAAAAAGATTTCTTTCTCTCTTTCTAATCACTGACCAACTATTATGGACTAAATGTTTTTGTCCCCTGCATTTCCTAACTGATATGTTGAAGCCCCAGTCCTCAATGTGACTATGTCTGGAGAGGGGGCCTTTATGGAGGTAATTAAGTTTAGTTGAGGTCATAAGGGTGGAGGGACTCTGATCCAATAGGATTAATATCCTTATAGAAAGAGACACCAGAGCACTCTCGCTTACCTGTGCATGCATTCACTCTCATTCTCTCTCTCTCTCATTCCACATCATGTGAGGATACAGTGAGAAAGCAACTGTCTGCAAACCATGAAACATCTTCACCAGAAACCAACCCTGCAAAGTCTTAGACTTGCCAGTCTCCAGAATTGTGAGGAATAAATTTCTGTTGTTTAAGCCACCCTATGGTATTTGCTAGGCAGCCCAAGCAAGCTAAGAAGAGATACACAGTATCTCACAGCATTTGAAGAGATGACAGTACTGGTGAGGTGGGTTCACCAAAGCCATCAGGAAAGAGGTGCATGGAAAAAGCCAGTGTTTGGCTTTTCTTGGGCTCAATACCTGGCATATATCCTTATGAAAACCCTGACCCCAAATTCTTTGTTTATACAAGGCTGTATTTAACTATAAAAGCCCCTGAACACACAAGATAGTTTAAAGAGAACAGATATAGGTATTTTATTGATTAGCCTGGAACTATTCAGAAATTCCTTGTTCAGATATTTAAATCAATCTTGAAATTTTAGGGAGAAATATTTATTGACAGTGATGGTGACAGGCTTCACATAGTTTGCCTTTTCTTGGCATAGAATAACTTCCCAATTCATAGACATATAAAATAAGTACATAAAATGGTTAAAAAAGGGTTCTTGGACATCAAATAACTCATACTAAACATACTGATGAGTTAAGTGTAAATAAATGAAAAACACATGGATAAAACTTTCCTTAAATACATAAAGCTTTAGCCATTAAGTGAAAAAGAGACTGACAAAACACATCTGGGGGTTTGCCCATTGCAAAAATTATTTTTAGTTTTGGATATTAAACCAAATTACAATTCAATGTGTCTAACTTGAGTATAAGCTCCTGATTTATAAAACAACTCTTGTCATATAATGATTGGGAAGATAGTACAGATAGTTATGAGAACTTGGCCCTGACCAAGGATGGAGAAAATTCTTCAATCTCATTTAAAGGCAAAATGGTCAATTTTCTTGCTGGTCTTTTTTTTTTTTTATGCAAGGAAAGCTTGAAGAAACAATTTCTGCGCTTCACTCTGAAGAATGAACACATGGAAACAGCATCATTTTAGAGAATAAAATTGTTGCTACATTTTTCACATCAGCTAATACTAGGTTATGATTTAGAGGCAGATGAGGGGAGTATTTGCTTTACTTCAGTTTATTAAATAAGGTTGATCAAAACTAAATTTTATTCCTCTTCCTCCTACTCAGCTGATCCTGGGAGGAATGGGTTGGATTAACTTACACTGTTCAAGTGTGCCCAGATTCATTTTGTTCCTTATCACCTACAAGTGGGCAGAGCAAAGTAAGATCCTAAGTGCTTTTTGTGTAAACTGGGTAGCTTTTCCTAGTAAGCAAAAGGCGCTGATTTCCTTTGAGCCTAGAGTCCTCGTGATTGAGCTCAAGCTCTGTAGTCACCATGAAAAACATGGCCATGCCCACAATTCCATTGTACTAGTTTTTCTCCTGTAAGAGATGGACAGTGAATTAGTGACTCAGATCTGGACCCCTAAAAGCTTCTGGCTCAGGATGTCCCAGTTGGGATTTGTGGCTCTTTCAAAAGATGGCACAAAGGAAGGAGGTCCCAGGAAATCATCTATCATTGGGCTCCAACCCTTGAACTGAACATCTTGATTTTAATCCTGGACTCTGCTGGCTGGTATGCTCAGAGATTCTCTAAATCTCTCCAGGTCCTCTACCTCCCCTACCCACAGCACTCCCTGGGCCACAGTTCTCAGACCCAGTGCCTTCTGGTGGATCCCCTGATCTACCTGGAATCAATATGAATTGAATGGCCCTTGATCATCAATAAGTCTTGATCAGTCTTAAGATGTCTGACAGCTGAGAACTAGAAAGTCCCTAGCCAACTGCCCTCAGATCCAGGTCAGGAAAGAACAACATCTGCCTCTGGAAAATATTCAGAAAGCCCTCCTATATCAGTGGGGAGGGGCACAATTCAAGGAAAACTGAGGGACTGAATGTAGTCTTTAGGAAAAGAGTAGAGCAAAAACATTACTGAATAAAGGAAGGGGGTCCCAGGGCTTACTGTTTGCCTCGAGTGGCTGGGCATGAGGAACTTTAACCTCTTTCCCTGCGCTCGTTCCTCCTTTCTCCCTTCTAGATCTCTCTACTCCTTTCACAAAACAATTTGCAAGGAACAGTGAAAAGCGATACCGCTAATGACAGAAAATAAGGTATCCATTTGTCACTCTCCCTCTGCTCTCCGGTTTTATGGGCAGTGGCAAGTGGCAGCAGGAGTAAAACTATAAATCACTCCCACACAGACGGCAGACGACCGTGGGCACTGTGCAACAGCAAGAGAGCTATCCTGAGGCCAGCAGCTCAGAGTTCTCAGGGAGGGACGCCTGGGTGGCTCAGTTGATCAAGCATCTGCCTTTGGCTCAGGTCATGATCCCAGAGTCCTGGGATCCAACCCCATACTGGGCTCCTTACTCAGGGGGGAATCTCTTCTCCCTCTCCCACTGCCCCAGCTCATGAGTGCACATGTGCTCTCGCTCTCAAATTAAATAAATTAAATCTTTTTAAAAAATCATCCCTCCCTTTCATTCATATCTGTTTATTCCTATGTCTTATACCCTCTTTTGTATTTTCTTTTTTCCTTTCTCATTGTAAAGAGATTGGAGATTCTGGAGATGGCGCAGTAATGAGAGAGGTTGTGGCATTCTAGAAAGCACTGCTGGGAATCACTCAGAACTATTCCGGGGTTTTCTCCCATACCAGGCCATCCAGGAATACCCTGTGCACATTAGCCCGGGAAACAGTTGACTGCCGTGCTTCTTTGGAACACATGCTTGGCCAATTTTGGGACATTTTAAAGAATGTAGGCTGCCCAGGCCATGAATCACCTTCCTGCCTTCTGTCATCCAACTTCAGCTCAGGACTTACATTTTTCCCAGGACCCTGGGTCCATGACCTGAGAGGAAGGCAGATGCTTCACCGACTGAGCCACCTAGGTGTCTCGGGGAAGGGGATTATAATGAGACTTTATTTTTTCCAATAACATGCAAATTATGTAAGGGATAGAAATTTGTGCAGAGATTTTGTATTCACGGTGCTAAACTTCTGGTATCTGCCTACACAGCTGGAAAGAGTCTTTCATGATACCTTCTCAAAAGTCATTTTCTGAACACAAGGGCAGGCCGTGAAAAAGCTGCGAGATTGGCTACTGCCTAGCAATTCATCATGGTCCCACATTTTCACCAATTCTATACCACTGTCAGGGAAAACAATGTAATGTGTCCCCTGTACTCACCATTGCTCTCATGGGGTAATGCTAGTGAATTTAAAATGGCAAGTTCATTCTTACGATTTTTATTTTAATATAGAAAAGAGCTTCACTTTGAGAGATAAATAACTATACAGTGAAAAAAAAACAAAACAAAACATATAATCCTCTCCTCTAAAGTCCATGACAGAGAACACTAAATGGTTTATCCCGCTGTCTTACTCATTAATCTCTAAGTAGATGCTAAGGATAAAATTAAGAACTCTAAATACCAAATTTGATATTGAAGAAGCAGTTTTGTTTTTTTTTTTTTTTTTTAATCAAAGAAGCTGGACTAGACTAACTCTGGGGGCTCCACCACCTCCTAATTGCTAAACGCGAAACCAGTATTTTTTATTTTAACATTCTCCGCGATCTGGCCTCCAACAATCGTTAAGATCGCTGTATGCCAAACTCTCGCCTTTAATAGTTAACGTGGATACTTTTGCCCACTTCTCTCCAATTTAAGATTCATGGGCCTTGGAGGAATGTAAACACCACAAATTCTTTCTTCAAAAGAGGCTTTAGCTCTGGAAATCCTTTGCTCTAGTCTAATAAAGACCTATTTTCTAAAACCACTAAGTATAAAGCTGCTCCCTCTCTGTTTCGAGACAGGCTTCTTTCAGGAGCCGTTTTATTCCATTTGCCCACCAGGAATCAGCAGTGGTTTGGTGGCGGGAAACTGCACTTGGAGGCTTGGCGCTGTGAGCGTGAAGAGCGGGGCTAGTCCAGACTCACCCTTTGGTCAGCACTAAACACCTGGTGGTGGAACTTCCTCATCTGTACCAGGCTGTAGACCTGCCTTCCAGGTAATGTCCTGAGGCACGCAGCTGACCGCAGATTCACAGTGATGATTTAATGTTAGGAAAAACGGCAGCCCATGAAACAGTCTGGACCACAGGAACCTTTCTGGTCTGAAGCTCATGGAAATGGATATTTGTTTTCTTTCTTTCTGTCTCTCTTTTTTCTTTTTTTTTTTTTGTGCCTAAATTATTTTCAAGTCTTGAAACTGTTCATCCATCTGTTCTTTCTTTCTTTCTCCCTTCCCTTCCTTCCTTCCTTTCTGGGAAGGCGGTGGGGAGGTTTACATTCTTCTCATATCCTAGAGTTTTGTTGTAAAGATTGTATCATTTCCATGTTCATCCAGAACTTCAGTGCCTTTTGCCCAAAGTAGTGCCATGTTCAGCACTACAACTAAATATTCACATTTTATGTTGCCCCTCAAGTGGAACTTCCTTTCTACCCAGGAAGTTTTGTTTCAACTTTATGCATTTGAGGAAATGCTTTTTTTTTTTTTAAGTCCACTTATTTTATTTATTTCTCAGAGAGAGAGAGGCAGGCAGAGGGAGATGAAGGTTCCCTGCTGAGCAAGGACCCCCCCGACCCCAGTGTGGGACTCGATCCCAGGACCCTGGAATCATGACCTGAGCCGAAGGCAGATGCTTAACCTACTGAGCCACCCAGGCATCTTGGGTTTCTTCAAGATTTTACTTATTTATTTGAGAAAGAGACAGAGAGAGAGAGAGAGAGAGAGAGAGCGCATAAGTGGTGGAGGAGTGGCAGAGGGAAACGGAGAAGGAGAATCCCCACTGAGCAAGGAGCCTGACACAGCTAGATACCAGGACCCTGAGATCATGACCTGAGCCAAAGGCAGAGGCTTTAACCCACTGAGCCACCCAGGCCTCCCTGAGGAAATGCTTCTAATGCAGAAGTTAAAGGAAAGTTCTGGTGCTAATATAATGAAAATCTGCAGTGATGTCCTAGAAATTACAAAATTTATATACACGAAGTCAACGTAAAACTGCTGGATCAGAAGTCATCCAGCTCACAGATCATGGCGGGAGATGAAAGCTACCACAGCCTTATATGTGGATAAATTCTATCTCCAAATCACACGAATAACTTACAAATACGGCATCCAGCCTCTCCATGCCCCTAGAACAGGTGTGGTAGCACAGGCATGCAAGAAAGAAAGATTAGGTGTGGAATTAATAAAAGATGAATAGGAGAACAGAAGACGGGAGAATGCAGAAGGATAATGAACAAAAATAAAATTTTATTCACAAATGGCTGGAAGAAGTTGCATTTTAGTATATGTGCTGCCGAAGTGGGCACAGAAGTTACATTTAAAAAAATCCCAAATCTATATAGTCTATCATCTCTTCTTGTTAGACAATCAAGAAAATTTTAATGTGGGGATTACCAGATCTTTGTGAAAGTTCATCCTTTTTAAAAAAAAAAGTACCATGGCAATATTCACAGTCTCTTTGATCATATTTGAACTGGACATCCAGGACCATTCTTATTATCTAGACTTGGACCACTTTTCCTATTGGCTAGAACCTCAGCCCCAAACTTGAAAGTACAATTGTTGCTACTTGTAGGTGGTTCTGTTGCAAATAACGTAACAAGCGAAGGTGAGGGAGGCATTTTCAATGTCAAGAAGAGATTACGTGGATTCCATTTTACTTTGCCTACACTCTGTCTTTTGATCACAGGTAATTGTGAATTGGCCCTAGTTCAAAGACGGACAGACAGCGATTTTCAACTCATGCAGTCTTAACAAGATTCACAATAGTAGGCCCTGCCTATTCAGGCCTTTTCTCTTTAGCACAATAAAAGTTTGCTAAGCAGAGTTGAAACTTGTCCTGAAAAACTCCTGGCCTCGGGGTTCCATTGAGAAATGCTGTGTGGGCAAACAAAGCTCTCTCTTTGCAGCTTTACAAATGATAGGTTTTCACTTTATAAGATGTTTTCACTGCATTCTTAAAGCATCTGCTGATGCAAAACAGCATGGGCCAGCAATCCCAGTTTAGCATTGTGTGTGAAAACAAATGTCTATTCATGGGAGGTTCACTCTCTCTCCTGGTTAGCTGCCTTCATTGAGGCGCTCCAAGAACAGGATTCTGAGTAAGGGGGTGAAAGGGAGATGTTAGCCTTAAGCAGTGTGCCCCCACTTTCCTCCAAGCAACCCCCCTCACTACTGGCCCGGCTAGGGACAGATAGGATAGCTTCCCCCAAACACTACACAAAACTTGCGAGAAGAGGGGAGGTGATGAGCATCGCCCTGGGAGTTCAACGATAGGAAATATCTGTACGGAGGGTAAACAAGGAACCTCTTGACGGATTTTGCAGAGTTGATCATGAGTCTGGTCCCAGAATGGAGCAACCAGCTGCTATCACTAAACCTGCCCCCCCCCCCCAGCCAACCAGCCAATTTGTTTGGTGAGCTTCCCTAATTTTTAGAACCCTGACATGGTCCAGAGGGTCTATGTTTTTTTTGTTCGGCTCTCCAGGGAGAATTACTTGACTATGGTTTTCCCAAAAGGAGAAATGGCTAGGCTGTATAAGATGTCACAAACTTAAATAGAATTATGTCTATGTATACATTCTAATGGGTTATGTCTTTCTACAACATCTTCCCCATGGAAACAGCCCATGTCCTTTATTGCATTTGGCATTACGGGTGAGGTCTGCAAAGGACTCTTTGGGAGGCCAGTTTACTTTCTGCTTTCTTGTTGCTATGTGATTCCTCTAGTTGAGTAATACTCTTTCAAGTACCATTTTTTTTTTCCTCTAGGCTAGACGTCTCCAAAAATTAAGAATACTGCGCCTTATGCAATGGAAGGCTTAAAAATACACTATCGCAAACAATAAGGTGATTTTTATTTTGCAGTGTTAAGTGAAATAAAGTGTGTAGCCTGGAAGGTAGTAAAAACGTGAGTAAAGATTCTGCCTCTCCTTTTCTTTCCAAGCCATTCCATCAAGATGCTGTCAGTCTGAACAAGGATAGCCAAATCTTGATTATCCTTAGCGATCAAGGTCATGGACAATTAACCCTCATAGATCATGGACTCATATAAAGTTAGAGCTAGAAAGGAAGTCAGGGAACGCTTAGTCCAATTCATTTGTTTTACAGGTGAGGTAATCGAGTCAGAGAAGTTAAGTGCCTTGCAAGTCCACATACCTAATAAGGGTTAGAGCCTAGAACTGAGTTTCTGACTCACAGTTCCCTTCTCTCCTTGTACTCTTTCTCATGGATTATTTCTACAGGCTTTATTCTTTTTATTCATCTTGATTTTATTCATTTTGACATATAACCTTGACCGCTTTTCCCAAAATAAAAATTCTTAGGGACGTAAGTGCTGAATAAACCGTAACTCACCCTTTCGAGGTGAAACCACCCTTCACTACTCTGCTCCTGTTGACCCTGTTTGGAGCATCATCGTGTAAGTGACAGAGTGACAAATGGGCTCCGGAGGAAGAAGAAAGCAAGGGGTGCTCGTGATTCACGAGTGGACTATGCAAAACATGAATAATCCCATTTCAGGCATTACAGAAGTGATCCGACACCTCCACGGCAGGAGCAAGCAGGACACCGGAAGCACAGGTGGACTCAAAATGGAGACCATGGAGACCGGGCCCTTTAGTGCTAAGCACTACAGAACCTTCGTAATTAGGAGAGTTCCTTGTCCCTGGCTTCATCTTTCTATTTCTATGGAAAGTTCTGTCAGTTAAGTAGAGGAAAAATGAAATGGATAATTACAGCTATGCCAGTGTTATATCTATCACATGTGGCTCAAGGAGATCATTGAAAAGAGAAGTGGGACTATGGGAATTGGGAAATATGACCCTGTAGCTCTGGGAAGAGCCATGTGAACTCGAGAGGGAATAAAGCCCCCTCAATCTAAGTTTCCCATAAGACGAAGGGACTGAACAATTAGTTTCCTAAAGCATCTTCTAAATAACACAAGTTCCCCTGGGGGTTAATTTATTGAATGCGCACACACATGATATACGTACACACATGATCAAGTAAGTCTGAGAAACTTTGGGTTATAAAAAGTCAAACCAACTTCATCACTAGGAAAATCCAGAGCCTTCGATATGCTAATAAACATGTATATATCCAAAGGAAGGGGGATGGCATACAGCTCTAAGAAATTCTCATTTACAGACTACCTGTGGGACTAGTGATCCGTGGGACACACATTCACAACACCGGCCTAGAAGACAGCTGATGCTTCTTCTAGCTCTTAAGTTCTTAAATGTGATTTTGTGGAATATAGGTTGAAGGATCTGAATTTCACTTCAAAAAAGTTGCCCGGTTCACATGTATTGCTCTTTTTATGGCCAGCACTCGACTGTTACTATAAACCTGTAATGATAGATACTTTATAGCGGGTAGCCTAAAATATGCATTCTCACACTATAAAATTATTGATCAAGCAGGGAGTGTAATCCTGAGATGCCTACTTGCTGTAGGAACTTGAGATAATTTTGTATCTATCTGTCAGAAATTCATAGTGCTGGCCTGAGGGGAAAGTGAAACAAAGTTGAGCTCTATTCTCTTGCTCAGATTATTTCTTAAAATACATTCATGTTCTTGACATCATAAAAATCCTCAGAAAAGATTATCATCTCCTGAGAGAACACAGTTAGAGGTATCCAACTCTGATTTTAAAAATATATGTAGCATGTAATGAGCTTAGAAAGTCATATGTTTTACTGCAAATTGTCCCTAAAATTATCGGTTAGCTTAGTCCTAAGCATGTAAAATATTTACAATGAAAAACCCAGATGTCTTTAAGTTTTCAATGAAAAAAGTGTTTTCCTGACCTTCCACAATCTAATTTGTTACATATCATTAAGGATCTCTTTCTCCTGGAAATTTTTGGCATCTCTGCTTATTATGAAAAAGCCCAGGAATATAGAGAAACCATTTCTTATTACACAGCCTACTTCTCAGACAACAGACAAAAAAGTGACATGTGTACACATACACAGGGAGAAGAGAACACTAATCATCAAGGGCATCAACTCAAACCTAAACAAAACCAATCAGCTTTGTCATAATCAAGTTTGAAATTTTCGTAACTGTGGGCTCCATAACTCTGTACTCTGTTGTCTTTGACCCACCTTGCACACAGAGTTATCTTTTAGCTCTGATCACATAAATCAATTACTTGAAAACTTCGGAAAGATCCCTTTAACCTACAAAATTAAGTACAGATTCCTCTACCTGCCATTCACCCCTGATAATATGTATACACTTTCTAGAGTAATTCTCACAACCTCCTTACACATGTCACATATTCAAGCCAGACTGGTCTATTTGACACTGCAAGGTACTTCCAGTACTATTGTTCAAGCCAATCCCTCCTGCTGGATGGTCTGCTCTGTTCTTTCTTCAGTTTCCACGGCCATATCCTACTGGTCAAAATCATATTAATCATCTAAGACATTGATCACTTCTAACTCTTCCTTGAATCATTCTGTTGCCTTCATACAGATGTGATCACTAACTAACTGAACCAATACTTCCTCCCTAACTTAACACTTTTATGAAGCATTTATGATCTGCCAGGTTTATATATGATGCATAGGAAAAAGACCATGATATATCATGTCTTTATCTCAGGCACTTGGTAAATAATATTTTCAGAAATAAATGAATCTCAAGACTTGTGTATCAAATAAAGGACATACATGAACACTTTTAAAAATCTGAATATGTAAAAAAAATCACCTTAAGTTAGAAGGTAGAAAATTGCATTCATAAGGATTTAAATGGCATCCTTTTAAGGAGCTTATTCGGTATATCTTAAAAAATGATACATTTTTAAAAATATTACATGACACTTTTCCTAAGAAGCACTCAATGAACAGGCGAGTGAAACATAAAAATACACTTTCACGTATTTTTAGGTTAAATGAAAATTTCTATCCCTACCCCAAATACAGTAAGTTTTGCTTATGTGTCCCTGACCTCTTTATCACCACCATCTACTCCATACATAGAACAAACCATTTTACCAGGAAGAACACTAATGTGAGACAAGGAGCCCCACCCTCTGATTTAGAGTCAGGATGTATAACCTTTTGTATCATCACAAGAGCTGAGGGCTAGCTAGTCCTTCCTTTCTTCTGATCAGGTAGATTCTTGAGTATGCCTTCCCTTCTTACTTGAACATAGCACATTTGTTTACTCCAACCTAGAACAACTGTCTTCCTTGCCTTATCTCTGCATCTCATAAACTTCTACTCCCTGCCTTTACATCCAAGTTCAGGGTGATTCTCCTTCCCAGGACCTATATTGGACCAGAACAAGAGCTCTGAGAAGAGGCTCAACTGACAGATATTTTGATAACATCATGCTATTGAGGGCAAGTATTTTTCACACTCTTCAAGGAATATTGTTTACATTTCTCTTTGTTTGATTTCCCTTAGAATCCATTTTTAAATAACCATACAACATAGGAACTCTAGAAAGAGTGCAGAAATCATGGTGGTCTTAAGAAGTCAATACAGCTAGATGGAAGAAAGGGAGGGAAGGAGAGAGGGAGGAAGGAAGGGGAAAAGAAATCACACAGACAACACAGAGATCAAAAATAGGTAACCAGGTATCCCCATGATTCCCCAGCTATGATAAGGATAAGCCAACAACAGTAAAAGCAAAACAAAAGCCTGGTAATATTTATGTAAGAGACAGCACAGAGAAAATTGGGATATTTGAAACACCACAGAAGAGAAGAATCCCAAAATATCCAACAGGTATTTAAAAGCTGAAACTGAGAAGGGTCTGACCAATCCAATAATAGCTCAGTACAAGGGGCTAATGGTAAGGTCTTAGGGAACAGAGCAGGCTGGCCCCTGTGGACATTCAAAACTAAGCAGCCAGAACTCCCTCCCAGGACAGGGTTCCACACTGAAAAGAGACTACTGGGAATGGAATCAAAATTGAGCAGCAAAAGGGAAACAAAGGTAAAGGAAAGAGAAGGTCACATAAGAAAAGAAGGAGGAGGGCAATAAATACAATCAGGAAATTTCAGAAATCAAGTTGCTACCTTTAATTTTTTAATTAGGCATCATTCAATATATGTTTATTAGCCTTCTTAACTGCAAGTCTATCCTTTACGTATTTTTTTCTTCTTTCCCTTATACCTCAGAGGATGAAAAATCCCTTCATTTCCTCATATTCCCTTTGTTTCTCACTTAATTTCTCTCTTTAGCATCTTCTATTTTTCTCTTTTCAGAGATTTTTTTCCTCTTGTCTTTCAAACATAATCAGATTGCAACTATCTTGGAAAAAAAAAGATTTTATTCAACTCCACCATTCACATTGACTTGTCCCTCCTTCTTTCTACCCCTACACTTATCAGACAAGGGTTTCACACTTGCTGCTCTCACCTCCTCTAACCAACCGTATCAGCGATTTTACTGAGCCCTTATTTTACTAACTTGCTTTACGTCATGTTAAATCTTGTTGCCATCTCTTTTCAGTCACAATTTTCTCTTAACTCCCAAGGTACCATCCCATTTCTCCTTTTAAATCCAGGACTAACTTCTTTTTCAAGCTTTTTTTCTTATTTTCCCCCTTTCTTTCCTTTCCTTTTTCCTTTCCTTTCTCTTTCTCTTTTCCTTCGTTCCTTTGTTCCTTCATTCCTTTTCAACTTTAGCCAGAAAGTATGGATTTCCAGCAATTTCTGGTTTTGGACCTTTGTTCTTTTTCTTCACTTGTTCCTTTGGAAAGCTCATCCATCCCAAATTTTTCAGCTATTGCCTCCATGTAAATAACTCCCAAATCAGTTTCACTAATAGAGATGTCTCATTTAAAAACCAGTCTTTCACTTGTACTTTGCCATATCCTTTAATAGCATATAAAAACCAACAGATGATAGAGTTCTGCAAAGTTAGAAAAACTATTTTGATGCTCCTTCTAAAAGATCAGGGAAACGAATTTCACATAAAAATGAGTAACATAAAAATATTGAGGTCAACTCCCACACAAAGTTATTGAAGAAAAAAAATAGAGAAAGTCAGTGACTCTGCTACAGAGAAAGAAAATATACCTAAAAGACATATCCACAGACTAGTTTAAAACTGAACATTCTATTTAACTAGCTAGGCTATCTATTAGCTAGTCTAAAGCATATTAAGAAAATAGTACAACACACAAAGGAAAACAAAAATGAGAATTAGGAAAACTCGGAAATGAAATAATTACATCAGAAGGGAATTAGAATTATAAGAAAAATTATATCAGAAATAAAATTAAATTAGAAGGAATATAAGCATGATGACAAAAGATAAGATCTTAATATAAAGGCAAGGTACAAAAAGAGAACTTTTAAAAGGAAAAAGGAAAAAAATAAGGAGGAAAGAAAGAAAAGGGATTCAAGAGAAAGTGACAAATATTGAACACAGTCAAAGAAAATCCAAAATGTAAATGAGTCTCTGAAGAAAACCACAAGAATAGAATGAAAAAAAAATACTAAAACAATGTATTTTTTTAAAAGTTCCTGAAAATAAAGGAAACTATGGAAGCTTCCTATTAAAAGAACATAACCCGTATTAGACAATACTAATGTTCAGAATGACCAAGACGTATTCTGGTGAGATTATTGGACTTTATGTCTAAAAAAAAATCCACTTAGCATTGAAGGAAAAAGCCAGTAACTTTAATGGGAAAGAAAACTAGATTATCATCAAAATTCTTCAAGAGAAGCATATTTAAATACTCAAAGACAGAAAATGTGAGCTGAGGATTTCATATCCAGCAAAACTGACTTTCAAATATAAAAGGCACACATATACAAAATTGTCATCTACATGCAAAAACTCATGGAATGGGCTTCAACTTCCAGGCATGATTTAATAAACTAAGCAGTCCTTCTAGTTTAAATGATAAAACCAAACAAAATATATAAGGCAACTATTTTCAGACATTGATCAACAAACAGCTTACCACTGTGATTCCTGAGATAAGGGAAGCTCACAAAGTGAGCACCAGAACTGACCTGATCCGTACATAGGGGCATTTCTCAATTCCCTAATACAGTTCAATGAGTTGGAGTCCAGCAGAGCACTGTGGTCCTGTGGAGATTAGGAGGCCTGGATCAGAGTTCAAAGTAGGCAAATTGGATAGAATCTGCAGGGCAGAACACCAGAGAAAAGAGAGGCACAAAGAAGGTATCCAGAATTCTGTGAGAATGTGTGTGTGGGGGTAGGGTTAGGGGGAGGGATGTGCAGGGGATGGGTCCCTGTTGAGTTCTTGGCAAAGGGCTAGACTGTGCATGAGCAGAGAGAGACTATAGGAGCTTTGCCCAGGAAAATACACCAGAATAGACCATATACTGAGTCCTAAAAGGAGTCTTAATACATTCTTTGATCACAAAAAAATTAAATTAGGAATCAATAAAAATAAGGTATTTAGAAAATGTTCAAATGTCTGGAAATTAAGTAACATGCTTTCTACCATGGGTCAAAGCAAGATTCACAAGGGACATTTGAAATTATTTCAAACTTAATAGAAATGGGAAATATCAAGATTTATGAGAAAAAGTTAATAGAGTGTGTAGGAAAAAATATTGCTTTAAATACTTTATATTAGAAAAGAAAGTTTAATATCAATGAGCTCCACGTCCACTTTTAAGATTTCTAGCTTAGAAAGACAGAAACTAAATTTAAAGATCAAAATATGACCAAAATAAGGAAGAAAGAAATAAAGAGAACTCAATGAAAACAATGGAGAAATTTAGCAAAACCTAAAGTGGATTAATTTTAAAATATTAATATTAATAAAATTATTAAAATATTAATTTTAAAATACAGATATTCACAAAATCTTATTAATATTAATATTTAAAATATTAATAAAATATTTACATTTAAATATTAATATTTTATTAAAATGTTAATAAAATCAATGATCCTTAGCAAGATTAACAAAGAAAGACCAGCATGTAAATCTGAAAAATTCAACTTAAGACACAATACCACTTAAAATAATATTTAAAAAGATAAATAATCAAGAATAAATTTATCAAAATATATCTAAGTTGTCTTCATTTAAAACTACAAAATGATGCTGTGAAAAAAATTAAAGAAAATCTAAATTAAAGGACAGATTATTCATGTTCATGAACTGAAAGACCCAGAAGTGTTAAGATTTCCTTTCCCTCAAAATTGATCAATAAATTCAACACAATTATCAAGACTTTTGCATAAATTGATAACTGATTCTAAACCTCCCATGAAAATGCAAAGAACTTAGAATAATGAAAATAATCTTATAAAGAGAGGAACAAAGTTGAAGGACTTACACTACCTCATTTCAAGACTCATTATAATAGTGATTAAGTCAGTGTGGTAACAGAATAAAGATAAACATATAAACAAATTCCAGAAATGACCCACACAATTTCTGACAAAGATACTAACATAATTCACTGGGAAACTGAATCATCTTTCTAATTAATGTTGCTATAAAAATTGGCAGAATCTGGAGAAAAAATAAACCTCAACCTCTACTTCACATCATATACAAAAATTAATTGAAAATGGATCACAGATCTAAACCTAGAAGATACTGTAAACCTTCTAGAAAAAGCGTTTAAGAGAAATTCTTCACCACCTTAGGGGTATACAGAGTTTTCTCAGTATACAAAAAAATGCAGTAACTTAAAAAATGATAAATAAATTTGTAAAATATATTTGATGAAAGAGCATATCCAGAATATGTAAGGAACTCTTACAATTTAGTAATAGGAAGGCAAAACCAAAATTAAATTCTGTAAGGACTCACAAAAAAGATGTACGAATGGCAATACTCATGTGAAAAGATGTTCAACATCATTAGTCTGGAAAATGCCAACAAAATTACAATGATATATCACAACATGAACATTGGCCAAAACTTGAAAAAAAAAATACAGAGGGTTAGTAAGGACATGGGGCAACCAAACTTTTAGGCATTTTTTTTTTTACATTTTTAAAAATTTTATTTCTTTTCAGCATAACAGAATTCATAGTTTTTGCACCATACTCAGTGCTCCATGCAATGCGTGCCCTCCATAATACCCACCACCTGGCTCTCTCAACCTCCCACCACCCCCCCGTCCCTTCAAAACCCTCAGGTTGTTTTTCAGAGTCCATAGTCTCTCATAGTTCATCGCCCCCTCCAATTTCCCTCCACTCCCTCCTCCTCTCCATATCCCCATGTCCTCCGTGTTAGTTGTTATGCTCCGCAAATAAGTGAAACCATATGATAATTGACTCTCTCTGCTTGACTTATTTCACTCGGCATAATCTCTTCTAGTCCCATCCATGTTGCTATAAAAGTTGGGTATTCATCCTTTCTGATGGAGGCATAATACTCCATAGTGTATATGGACCACAACTTCCTTATCCATTCGTCCGTTGAAGGGCATCTTGGTTCTTTCCAGAGTTTGGCGACCGTGGCCATTGCTGTTATAAACACTGGGGTACAGATGGCCCTTATTTTCACCACATCTGTATCTTTGGGGTAAATACCCAGTAGTGCAATTGCAGGGTCATAGGGGAGCTCTATTTTTAATTTCGTGAGGAATCTCCACACTGTTCTCCAAAGTGGCTGCACCAACTTGGATTCCCACCAACAGTGTAAGAGGATTCCCCTTTCTCCACATCCTCTCCAACACATGTTGTTTCCTGTCTTGCTAATTTTGGCCATTCTAAGTGGTATAAAGGTGGTATCTCAATGTGGTTTTAATTTGAATCTCCCTGATGGCTAGTGATGTTGAACATTTTTTCATGTGTCTGATAGCCATTTCTAGGTCTTCATTGGAGAAGTGTCTGTTCATGTCTTCTGTCCATTTTTTGACATGATTATCTGTTTTGTGTGTGTTGAGTTTGAGAAGTTCTTTATAGATCCTGGATATCAACCTTTTGTCAGTACGGTCATTTGCAAATATCTTCTCCCATTCCGTGGGTTGCCTCTTTGTTTTGTTGACTGTTTCCTTTGCTGTGCAGAAGCTTTTGATCTTGATGAAGTCCCAAAAGTTCACTTTCACTTTTGTTTCCTTTGCTTTTGGAGAAATATCTTGAAAGAAATTGCTGTGGCTGGTATCGAAGAGGTTATTGCCTGTGTTCTCCTCTATGATTCTGATGGATTCCTGTCTCACGTTGAGGTCTTTTATCCATTTATGATAGAAGTATAATATGATAATCACTTTGAAAAACAGTCTGGAAGTTTCTTATAAAGTGAAATATTCAGTAATCATCAAATAACACCAATTACATTTCTAAGTATTTACCTAAAAGAAATGAAAATATATAACTACCAAAATATTGGTAGTTATATTTTTTCTTATATTATATATATATAATATAAACTGAAGTTTATTGCTACTCATAATAGCCAAAAACTAGAAACAACACATACATCTATAAACAGGTGAATGGATCGATACATCATGATATATGCCTACACTGGAAGGTTACATAGCAATACTGTCACATACAACATTCAAAAAAATTGTGCTATACCAAAGAAGCCAGGCCTAAATGAATATGTATGTTATTGCATTTATATCAAACTCTAGAAAAAATGAATCTAACATAGAGTGACACAGAATATCAGTGTTTGCTTAGAGTAGGGATAGGTAACTGACTAGGAAGGTGGACAAGGAAGTATTTTTTGATTATGGAAATGTTGTATATCTGGATGGTATACCTGATACACAAGTATATATATTCATCAAAACTCATCAAAATGTATAGTTAAAGTGGGTGCCTTTTATTATATGTACAGTATACCTCAACAAAGTTTATTAAAAAATATGTTGAGTAAAAGAAACTGATAGAGAAGGAGTATGTACCATATTATTCCATTTATATGAGGTTATAGAACTGGTAAAACTAATTGATAGAGATAGAAATCAGGTCAGTGGTTATTTGGAGCAGCAGTAAGAAGGAATTAATTGGCAAAGAGCAACTTGGGAAGTATCTGGAGTGACGAAAATGTTCTAACCTTTGATCTGGGTAGTGATTATATGATATACACATTTGTCAAAGCCCATAAAATTTTTAATGTGTTCATTTTATATAAATTATACTTCAGATAAAGATGATTTCTTTAAAAAATCTTAGCAACTATTGTTCCAATGAGCAAGAGCAAAGACTCAAATAAATAAAATCAGAAGTGAAAGAGAAGACATTACAACTGACACTACAGAAATACAAAAGATCATGAACAATTATATGTCAACAAATTAGATTCTATTTATTTGTGTCTTTTTCTATTTCTTTCATCAATGTTCTATAGTTTTCAATATACAATTCTTTCACCTCCTTGGTTAAGAAACAGATTGTTAGAAGAAGAAATCCTTGGAAACATGTAACTGACACAACTGAATCATGAAGATGTAGAAAATCTGAACAGACAACTAATGAGTAAGGAGATTGAATCAGTAATCAAAAACCTCCCAACAAAGGAAAACCCAGTACAAGATGTTTTTACTGGTGAGTTCTGTTTGTTTTGTTTTGTTTTGTTTTTTAAGGTTTTATTTATTTGAGAGAGAGAGAGTGAGAGAGCAAGCATGAGTGGGGACAGGCAGAGAGGGAGAGAAGCAGACTCCCCAGTGAGCAGTGAGACCAATGCAAGGCTCCATCCCAGGACCTTGAGATCATGACCTGAACTGAAGGCAGATGCTTAACCAACTGAGCCACCAAGAAGCCACTTTACTGGTGAGTTCTATCAAACCTGTAAATAAGAATTAATGCCAATCCTTTTCAAAATCATCCAGAAAATTTAAGAGTCCAGTGTACTCCCCAAATCCTCATTTCATAAAGCTAGCATCACCAATATCAAAGTCAGATAAGGGTATTACAAGAAAAGAAACTACAGACCACTATTCCTGGTCACTATAAACGCACAAACTTTCAACAAAATGCTAGCAAACCCAATTTAATATCACATTAGAAGGATCATATAGCCTAATCAAGTGGCATTTATCCCTGGCATGCAAGAATGACTCAACATACACAAATCAATAAATGTGATACACCAAATTAATGGAATTGAGAAAGAAAATTATATGATCATCTCAATAGATGAAAAAAAATCTGACAAAATCCACTATGATTAAAAACTCTCAATAAATTGGGTATAGAAAGAATATACTTCAACACAGTAAAGGTTATGTATGACAACCCACATCTAACATCATAATTAATGATGTACTATGTTGTACACCTGAAACTAAAATAACATTGTGTCAACTATACTAAGAATAATTTTGTTAAAGAAAACAATCCCATTAACAATAGCACAAAAACAATAAAATATCTAGGAATGAAGATAACCAAGGAGGTGAAAGACCTATACACTGAAAACTAGGACACTGATGAAACAAATGGAAAAGGCACAAATATATGGAAAGATAACCCATGTTCATGGATCAGAAGAATTCATATTATTAAAATATGCATGCTACCCAAAGCCATGTTTAGACCCATTGCAATTCCTATCAAAATTGAAAAAGCAATTCTAAAATTTGTATAAAACTGAACACCCCAAATAGCCAAAGGAATCCTGAGATAGAAGAACAAAGCTGGAAGCATCACATTTCCTGATTTCAAACTATACACAAGACTACAGTAATCAAAACAATTTGGCTCTGACATAAAGACAGGTCTACAGACCAGTGGAAAAGAATCAAGAATCTACAAATAATCCCCCCCACACACACAATTATTTATAAAGGAGCCAAGAATATTCACTGGGGAAAAGATAGTCTCTTCAGTAAATATGAACACTGGATATTTACACACACACACACACACACACACACACACAATGAAACTGGATCCCTAGCTTACACCCCTCACAAAAATTAACTCAAAATGGATTAAAGACTTAAATGCAAACTTGAGACCATAAAACTCCTCAAAAAAACATACGGAAAAAGCTTTTTGATATTGGTCTTTTCCAACAATTTTTTTTTGATCTGACACCAAAGGTACAAGCAACACAACCCCCCCCAAAAAAAGGCAAAAAAAGTGGAACTACATCAAACTAAAATGCATCTGCACAGCAAAAGAAATAATCTACAAAATGAAAAGGCAGCCTATAGAATGGAAGAAAATATTTTCAAGCCACATATCTGATAAAGAGTTAATATCCAAAATACATAAGAAAGTCATACAATGTAACAGCAAATAAATTTAAATAAATAAGTAAATAAATACACAAACAAAAACTGACAAATAGGTAAAGGAGTTGAATTTTTCCAAAGAAGACATACAAATGGCCAGCAGATATATGAAAATATGCTCAGCATTACTAATAATCAGGAAATGCAATTTAAAACCACACTATCGGGGGTGGGAGTCAAGATGGCGGAGAAGTAGCAGCTGAGACTACATCAGGTAGCAGGAGATCAGCTAGATAGCTTATCAAACCATTGCGAACACCTACAAATCCAACGGGAGATCAAAGAGAGGAAGAACAGCAATTCTGGAAACAGAAAATTGACCACTTTCTGAAAGGTAGGACCGGCGGAGAAGTGAATCGAAAGCGACGGGAGAATAGAACGCGGGGGAGGGGCCGGCTCCTGGCAAGCGGCAGAGCAACGGGGCACTAAATCGGGACTTTTAAAAGTCTGCTCCACTGAGGGACATCACTCCAGAGGCTAAACTGGGGTGAAGCCCATGGGGGTCAGTGTGGCCCCAGGTCCCGCAGGGTCACAGAAGGATCGGAGTGTCTGAGTGTCGCAGAGCTCGCAGGTATTAGAGCGGGGAAGCTGGCCACAGAGACAGA
Source organism: Mellivora capensis (assembly GCA_004024625.1). Taxonomy (NCBI): domain Eukaryota; kingdom Metazoa; phylum Chordata; class Mammalia; order Carnivora; family Mustelidae; genus Mellivora; species Mellivora capensis. Next base: position 35,386 of record PISX010019246.1, read on the forward strand.
GCCGAGGAGTGAGCTCTCAGCTCGGGGTTACCTTGAACCGGTCGCAGGCTGAGTGAGCTCGGAGCACAGCCAGAGGCGAGGAAGACGGGAGTGGCTGGGGCTTTTCTCTGAGGGCGCACCAAGGAGTGGGGCCCTGAACACTCGGCTCCTCCAGGCCGGAGATTGGGAGGTCGCCATTTTCATTCCCGTCCTCCGGACTCTACGGAAAGCGCTCAGGGAACAAAAGCTCCCGAAAGCGAAACCGAGCGGATTACTTAGCCCGGCCCCTGGTAAGGGTGGTGCAGCTCTGCCTCGGGCAAAGATACTTGAGAATCACTACAACAGACTCCTCCCCCAGAAGATCAACAAGAAATCCAGCCAAGACCAAGTTCACTTAACAAGGAGAGCAGCGGAACTCCAAAGGAGGAGAAAGCAAAGCGCGGAATTCATGGCTTTCTCCCCATGATTCTTTAGTCTTGCAGTTAATTTAATTTTTTCTTTAATTTTATTTTTTTTCTTTTTCTCTTTTTCTGCTAATTTTTTTTAACTTTTACCCTTTTCTTTTTTTAACATTTTTTAACTAGTTTATCTTAACAATACCTTTCCAAAAAAATAATAATCTTTTTTGAACCTTCATTATTATAGTCATATTTTATCCTTCATAGTATTTAAATTTATTTTTTGTATTCACATAAGGGTTTTTTCTTCTAAAAAATTTGGGGTACAACTTCCTATAGTGGATCAAAATATACCCTAAATCTAGCTCCGGGCTTGTTCTAGTCTCCAGCCTGAACAAATTCTCTCCATTTTCTTTTTCTTTATTCTCCCAACCAACTTAATCAACTCCTTTTTTTTAGAAATTTAAAAAAAATTTTGTTTTTCATCTTTATAGGCATATTCCATCCCTTCACTGTGTTTACCCTTATATACATTTTTCATTCTTTAAAATTTTGGGAGGTACTTTCTTCTAAGAGACCAAAATACCCCACAATTAAGTGGGTGACCCTGTTCTAGTCACCAGTCTAATATATATATATATATTTTTCTTTTTTATATTTTTTATTTTTCTTTTTTTTAAAATTTTTTTTTCTGAACTTCTTTTTATCCCCTTTCTCCCCCTCCCCCCCCCCCCCCCATGATTTGGGGTCTCTTCTGATTTGGTTAAAGGGCATTTTCCTGGGGTCTTTGCCACCCATTTAGTACTTTATTTGATCCTTCATATACTCTTATCTGGAAAAAATGACAAGGTGGAAAAACTCACCACAAAAAAAGAACAAGAGGCAATACCGAAGGCTAGGGACCTAATCAATACAGACATTGGTAATATGTCAGATCTAGAGTTCAGAATGACGATTCTCAAGGTTCTAGCTGGGCTCAAAAAAGTCATGGAAGATATTAGAAAAACCCTCTCTGGAGATATAAAAGCCCTTTCTGGAGAAGTAAAAGAACTAAAATCTAACCAAGTTGAAATTTAAAAAAAGCTATTAATGAGGTGCAATAAAAAATGGAGGCTCTTACTGCTAGGATAAATGAGGCAGAAGAAAGAATTAGTGATATAGAAGACCAAATGACAGAGAATAAAGAAGCTGAGCAAAAGAAGGACAAACAGCTACTGGACCATGAGGGGAGAATTCGAGAGATAAGTGACACCATAAGACGAAACAACATTAGAATAATTGGGATTCCAGAAGAAGAAGAAAAAGAGAGGGGAGCAGAAGGTATATTGGAGAGAATTATTGTAGAGAATTTCCCTAATCTGGCAAAGGGAACAAGCATCAAAATCCAGGGGGTGCAGAGAACCCCCCTCAAAATAAACAAGAATAGGTCCACACTCCGTCACCTAATAGTAAAATTTACAAGTCTTAGCGACAAAGAGAAAATCCTGAAAGCTGCCCGGGAAAAGAAGTCTGTAACATACAATGGTAAAAATATCAGATTGGCAGCAGACTTATCCACAGAGACCTGGCAGGCCAGAAAGAGCTGGCATGATATATTCAGAGCACTGAACAAGAAAAACATGCAGCCAAGAATACTATATCCAGCTAGGCTATCATTGAAAATAGAAGGAGAGATAAAAAGCTTCCAGGACAAACAAAAACTGAAAGAATTTGCAACACCAAACCAGCTCTACAGGAAATATTGAAAGGGGTCCTCTAAGCAAAGAGAGAGCCTAAAAATAGTAGATCAGAAAGGAACCGAGACAATATATAGTAACAGTCACCTTACAGGGAATACAATGGCACTAAATTCATATCTCTCAATAGTTACCCTGAATGTTAATGGGCTAAATGCCCCAATCAAAAGACACAGGGTACCAGAATGGATAAAAAAACAAAACCCATCAATATGTTGCCTACAAGAAACTCATTTTAGACCCGAACACCTCCAAATTTAAAGTGAGAGGGTGGAAAACAATTTACCATGCTAATGGACATCAGAAGAAAGCTGGGGTGGCAATCCTTATATCAGATCAATTAGATTTGAAGCCAAAGACTATAATAAGAGATGAGGAAGGACACTATATCATACTCAAAGGGTCCCTCCAACAAGAAGATCTAACAATTTTAAATATCTATGCCCCTAACATGGGAGCAGCCAACTATATAAACCAATTAATAACAAAATCAAAGAAACACATAAACAATAATACAATAATAGTAGGGGACTTTAACACGTCCCTTACTGAAATGGACAGATCATACAAGCAAAAGATCAACAAGGAAATAAAGGCCTTAAATGACACACTGGACCAGATGGACATCACAGATATATTCAGAACATTTGATCCCAAAGCAACAGAATACACATTCGTCTCTAGTGCACATGGAACATTCTCCAGAATAGATCACATCCTGGGTCATAAATCAGGTCTCAACCAGTATCAAAAGATTGGGATCATTCCCTGCATATTTTCAGACCACAATGCTCTGAAGCTAGAACTCAATCACAAGAGGAAATTTGGAAAGAACCCAAATACATGGAGACTCAACAGCATCCTTCTAAAGAATGAATGGGTCAACCAGGAAATTAAAGGAGAATTGAAAAAATACATGGAAACAAATGATAATGAAAACACAACGGTTCAAAATCTGTGGGACACAGCAAAGGCAGTCCTGAGAGGAAAATATATAGCGGTACAAGCCTTTCTCAAGAAACAAGAAAGGTCTCAAATACACAACTTAACCCTACACCTAAAGGAGCTGGAGAAAGAACAAGAAAGAAAGCCTAAACCCAGCAGGAGAAGAGAA
>PISX010019247.1:0-38698 GCA_004024625.1 Mellivora capensis
GGAAATAGTCATTTTTAACAAGTTCACCAATGATACTTACAGACTGGAAAGTTTATCTACTTTGTTACTTCATCACTTTTACTCGGGAGAAGTAAACAAATCAGACATACAAGTTTACCTAATTTGTGACCCGTTTTTGTCCAGAAGGCAGGATAGAAAGAAGGAATGAAAGAAGAAAAAGAAACATTCCTAATTTATGTGAGAAATTCTCTACGTATTATTACTTCTTTTATACATATACAGATAATATGGTCTTAAGGTGGTCAAATATTTTTCTCAAATTTTAATGACTTCAAAATTACCCTTTATTGGGATTCTTTTACATTGTGCATAGGAAGTAACAGGGAATGATCATTTAGAAAATTTATGACTTAACAAAAATCACAGAGTATTGAATCTTATTTTAATCTATTCCATCCTAGGGAATTGAAAACATATGTATATCTGCATAATTAAATTAAGGTATTTTGGGGGGCGCCTGGGTGGCTCTGTTGTTAAGCCTCTGCCTTTGGCTCAGACCCTGATCCCAGGGTCCTGGGATCGAACCCCACATCGGGCTCTCTGCTCAGTGGGGAGTCTGCTTCTCTCTCTCTCATTCCCCATGCCCCCATGCTTGTGTTCCCTCTCTCACTGTGCTTCTGTCAAATAAATAAATAAAATCTTTTTTTAAAAATTTAGAGTATTTTTAATGACTTTATTTTTTTTAGTATTTTTAATGACTTTATTTATTTTTTTTAAAGATTTTATTTATTTATTTGACAGACAGAGACCACAAGTAGGCAGATAGGCAGGTAGAGAGAGAGGGGAGGAAGCAGTCTCCCTGCAGAGCAGAGATGGGGCTCCATCCCAGGACCCTGGGATCATGACCTGAGCGGAAGGCAGAGGCTTTAACCCACTGAGCCACCCAGGCACCCCTGATGACTTTATTGAAAATGATAAAAATTTGGAAATACTCTAACTGTCCACCAAAAGGATGACTAAAAAATAAAGGTATATTTATACAAATGGATTTCTACTCAGCCATAGGTAGAAACAAACTACTGATACATGCACTTATGGGGAGGAATCAAAACCTTTATGCTGATCAGAAGGAGTCCTAGCGTATCGGTCCATTTACATGAATGTCTAAATTAGGTAAGCCAACTAGAATGAAATAAATCAAAATATTATATGCCTCTACTGTGTGGGAAATGGGGGAAAGCAAAGGAGCGAGAAGTAATGTAGTACTGAGGTGACAGAAATAATCTATATTTAATCTGTAATCTGTCTAGTGGCTTCATTGCTGAACACATTCTTTAATATTCATCATACTGTTGCAGATTGCAGGATTCTTATCTCATAGAGTCAAAGACTGAATCTCACAAACACAAAAGGGTGAAATGAAGTGGAAGTTTATTAAGTGAGGGCGGGAAGTGAAAGGAAAGGAAAAGGTCTCTGGAGTGAGAGAGGTCTGGAATGGGTTGCCACTGAGGGTTTGTAGTGGCAGTCTTTTATTGAAAATTTGACAAAGAAGTTTGTGGCCTCGAGATTCTTGTACCTTCTTGGTTTGAGCAACAGCTATTGAGAACATCCTTAATGACTTACTTTTTTGAGGTCTGGCCATTTTCTGTAATTACAATGTAGCCACCAAAGAAAAATACTCCCTAACATCCAGGGCCAGGTGGTCTGGTCTAGTCTGTTATCTCTTGTTCATTCTTAGTTTCTGCCTGCCAGAAGGAGTTTCAGAGCCTAGTCAGGGGCCCCCAACCTCTTCCTGCCTATACCTTAACCCTTTCCTTACCCAGTACTGTAACACTGAATAGATATGAATCATGCTGTATGTAAACTAAAATCCAAATAACAAAAATGGTTTTCCTAAAAAATACTCTTTCTAAGCACAGCATATCAAACATTATTGTATACCTAATACAGGCTAATATTTTTATGTATTTATTTACACTTTACAAAAGTGTTTTACCCACTTTTTCTTTGAATTTTTGAAAAATACAGTTTGCAAACTACATGAAGAATATTACATATGACAGAGTAATACAATCTTTCCAAACTTGTCTCCTGGCTGTTCCATCCATTTCCAAGGCATCAATTGATATTCATTTCCTCTGTATAGCTCTATAGGTAATTTTTGCATATAGAAACATATACATATTTATGTCTCCCCATTAATTCTACGGTGTATTGTGCCATTTCTGTGCTACATACCTTGTTCTTTTCCCTTAATATAGGTAAGAGAGGGTTCCATTTTCTTACATATGGTATGTGACAATTTTAAAACATGCCTGCAAATACTTAAAAACTCCTTCCATCAAGTGTTGGGGTCTATAACAAATCCCCTTCCTTTAAATCTGGGCTGACTGTAGTCACACATTTGTAACTAAATTCTGGTGTTAGGTCAGAAAAGGTCATTATTTTAGAGGGACCTGGGTGATGCAGTCAGTTAAGGGGCTCTTGATTTAGGCTCAGATCCTGCTCTCAGAGTTGTGAGATTGACCCCTGCATCCAGGCTTTCGTGAAGGCCACCATTGGGTTTGTGCTCAGCCCAGAGTCCCCTTGAGATTCTCTCTCCCTGGCCCTTTCCTCCCACTTGTGCTCTTCCTCTTGAATAAATAAATAAATCTAAAAAAAAAGAAGAAGAAAAGAAAGAAGGAAGGAAGGGAGGGAGGAAGGAAATTCGATTCAGAACCCATCTGGCTTAATTTAATGCGGAAGACCAGAGGGAGACCAAGGGGCACAATAAATCCCTTCCCAAATCCCTGAGCCCTACAAAGTATGAGAAAAATACAGTTGTTATTTGAAACCATGAAGATTTGTGGTTGTATATGAACCACCATATTGATATATGTTTAGTATGTTGCTATCTTGTATATATGTATAACACATTCAAAATAAACTGTTTCTTTGTTTTTCCAACCTATTCACTTAAAAAAAAATATTTATTTATTTGATAGAGAGAGCATGCACACAAGTGAGGTGAGGGGCAGAAGAAGGAGAGAATCTTAAGCAGACTCCCCGCTGATTGCTGAGGCTGACCAGAGCTCCATATCAAGATCCTGAGATCATGACCTGAGCTGAATCAAGTCAGACACTTAACCAACTGTGCCACCCAGGTGCCCTCCAACCTATTTACTTTGAAAGCCTGTATACACAATAATATATCATTATTATGTCACCTGTTGATGGATATTAAAATTTGGTTTCTTATGTTGTATCTGTGCATTTGAGTAATTGGGCTTCTCTTCCAGACTATAGGTTTGCATTTGCAAAATGTTCTCCACCATTCGGCTCGCTTAGGGTTTCTGGGTAAGTCTGCAGGTAATGTCCTTGGACAGGTGAGGCCTGCTTATGTCTATTTGGGGCTTAGGCAACTGAACTCTGAGGACGGGGTTGGGGGGAGGAGGGGGTACCACCAGCTGAGAACGGTTGGATAGGACTGCTGGATAGGGTAGGCTTGGCTCCCTACTTTCCTGGATTCTCTGGCTGGGGCTACTAGATGGTCAGAATTGGATATTAGATTCAGTAATAAGTGAGACAACTTCTTAGCTTCATGTGCCATAAGGGAAGCAGGACAAGATCCAGGGCCTGTATTGCTTATTGTTTGGGGATCCACATCAGGCCAGAGTGTACACTGAATTCCCTGGTTAGGTGAGGATCTGCTCTGCAGATGGGGGGCCCTGCAGAGCTGATGAATGGGCCCAGCATCTCCCCATGTGCTCTGGTTAGGTTCCCTGGTCAGATAGGCTGACGGCTCTGTGCAGAGATGAGTTGGGTTATGGATTAGATTCCCTGCCCAGGAGAAGCAAATCTTTACACTTAGGCCAGTTTAACTCAAGTTGAATGAAGCCCTAAGCTCCCCAACTGAATGGGGACATCAGCTTTGCTCTGTAAACTATGGGGTCGACCCACCCATCTCTGGCCCTCCTCTCCCAGGAGTTGTCTTCTGATCAGATGGTTCTGAAGGCACTCTCCACAGCTAGTGGGGTTAGGTACCAGTCCACTGGTTGGTGAAAGGGGGGTGGGGGGCCAATCCAGGCTAATCTCAATTTTCCAAACAGGCTTTCTCACTGGGAGGGGCTGGGAGCCACCCTCAACATTGGCTAGGAAGCAATTCCCTTGCCTGTGCATAGCACACCAACCCTCCATTCCCAGTACTGGCTTTGCTTCAGAGACAATCGGCTCTGCTTGCCTGTTGCTCGGTTTGAGTGCCTCTAGGTTGCATTGCCTCCAGGAGTTGTCTCCTGGTCAGATGGGGCTGGAAGACACTTTCCACAGGAGGTGGCAAAACTCCTAGGGCTGGGAGGTCTGTACTCCACCATGTTCCCTGGTTAGAGTACACCACAACCTGGTTCTCCAGATGAGCAAAACCACTACTTGAGATCACTATTTGGGCATTGCAGGTATGAATGCAATCTGCCAAGATCTGTGTGCTGTTTGTTCCAAGTTCCTCCCCATTCTCCATCACACTCGGATTCCCAGTGGTTGAGCCCTGAAGATCTCCCTGCAATCTGTGTGGTATGAGATCAGAGTAGGGGCTCCCACAAAATGATGGGAGGATGCTGGTCCCCCAGGGAAAGGAAAGGCTCAGGAGAGACCATAGCATCTCAGCATGATGCTATGCTGTCTTGGGAGAGGGGCAATAAGGTTAACACATAGTCACTTCTCTTACCCTTCAAATGCAGTCTATGAGGCAGAGTGTGCTTTAGCCTCACACCTGTGTTCTAGAATTTCTCAGTGGTGTCTTTATCTTAAATCGTTGTTAGTTTTCTTTTGAGGGAGAGCAAAGTCAAGAACAACCTATGTTGCCGTCTGGGTGATATCACCTCCCCGCTGATATTTTTATTAACATCACCTTAAATGTGTGAATTTACTAAAGGAAAATAAAATATTTTATATTTCGAGTCTACCAAATGTATTTCCCTTTATACAAGTGTGCTTTTATGCCTCCTAATAGTGTAGGTTTTTAGAGTCATTTTGAACTTATTTGACATATTTCTATTACTTTTGAAATAAATTTTCTATTATGGCTGTTTTGCATTCATATAATCATATGAATATAGTCATATGATTTTTGTACTATTATTTTATACATTTTCTTATTTTTGTAACAGAAATCTGTACAATCTTTTTAATTCTAAGTATACTATCATATCTCCTACAGAATGAAAGAAAAACTCCCTATTCATGTTTCATATTACTATTTTTTTTCTGTTCTAAGTATATTGGCTAGTAACTTCAGAGTAATATTACTTAATTGGCTGGTAGTGTACATCTTGTCTTGATTTGACTCTAGTGGGTATAAATCTTGTGTTCACTCACTAAAACCACATTGGCTTTGGGGGATTAATAGATAACTTGTTTTTAACTATTGAGAACTATTAATTTATTGAGTGTGTGTGTGTGTGTGTGTCTGTGAGAAAGAGAGAGTGTGCACACAAGTGTTGACCTGACTTAGGATTCTTCCCACCAGACCAAGAATTTTTCTAATTATGTATGCCAAAAAGCACCTTTGTAGGCTTCCCATCTGTTCCAGTCCTAAAGACACTGAAATCAATTAGTCTTCTTCACAATTCTCAGCTGATCAAAAGAGTCTTATTACTAATCTGTCCCTATGGCCTGGTTATTGTAATTTCATCCACCATTTATTCTACTGGGCTCTCTGAAGGCTAAGTGTTACCAACTGGCTCTTACCTCTTAGAATGCTCATTATTCCCACTGAAAGCAGGGAGTCCAATTCCATTGTGACACCTCCCATAATCAGCCCATGCTTAGAAAGAACAAAAATAAAGATAAAGCCAGAAACTTTCAGAGATGATGGTGCCCTTCCCTCTAACATTCCCCCAATGCATTTCTTAGTTTCTTCAACATTGCTGCATGCTGAAGGAAAACTATTTCAGATACTGTTATTAAATATAGTTGGAGGATATTCCTGAGTATAAATTGGACCCTCATTGTTGAATCTAGCTTCAATTAACTGACCTAGAGACTATTAATGTCACTTACAATTTTTTAAGCTAACATATTAAATTTCATATCATTATGACAAGACTTTACTTCCTCTTTGTTAGCATAATAATATTGACATCCACTCTCCTACATGATGCCCAGTATCCTGCCTCCACAAATTGGTAACTTTCTGCAACTCTTTCAAAATAAAGATGTCTTCTTTTGGATTATTCTCAATCTGAGATATGCTGAAATTTTATTTTTATAGTAGCTGAAAGATGAGTACATACTAAGGGCAACTGACATCTCTTTGTGAGACAAGTGTCCCAGTTAAAGCCATTAGAATGTATTTATACAGAGAAAAACTCAGATGGGAGACAGGACATGTTTTTCTCTATAAGCAGTACTCAGCGATAATTAAGGATTCTCAGTCCCATCTGGGTTCATCACAGTGTCTTAATCCCATCCTTCAAAAACTCAATACTCCTCAAATATGTGACTATATCAATTTCTAAATCCTATTTTTAGGGCTTATGTTCCAAATTACTTTCATATAAATTTCAGAATCATTGAAGATTGAATAGGGAGAGATGGAATACTCAAATAGGTATGAAGGAAATATTTACAAGAATGTGACATTGTTTAGGAGAATGAACAAGAGTAGGTAAGGAAACCTAGGGCTAACAAGAACACCTCTGTGCCTAACGGGAAAGGGAGCCTTGTGGAAGTGGGTTTCCTGATAGAAGTTGTAGACTTGGATTGATTTAAGTAGTGAAGATCAAATGTCCAGGCTCTCTCACTTGCCCTTCCATTAGAGACCCACTACTTCTTCCCATTAGACAAACCTTATTACAGAAGGCAAAATTCTCCTGTTGATGCAGAACAAAAGTGTCAGCCTCCCTAGAAACAAAGGAGGTGAGGAAGAGATGTGGAAGAAGGAAGAATATGCAGCTCAGAGATACCTACCTGGCTTCTAGTACCTCTTCCACAGTGGGTCCAGAGAAGACCTCGCAATTACCTGATATATGCACATTTCTGTTGCTATAAACAAGAAATTTAGGGTTTTTAAGTCATTGTATGCCACTCATCCTTAATTACAATATAATGGCTCATTCATATGAATTGTCTTAATGTGTTTTAGTCTTTGTCTTAGTTCTAGTTTTTCCGTATGGTCTATGATCTATCTCCACTACTTTTAGCAACCATAATCCCCCTTTTTTGGTGGTGGTGGGGGGAGGGTCTGGATTTTACCTGGTTCTGAAATTTGCTTCTCATTTTTCTTGTGAGTATGAAATGGAGAGAGAAATGCTAATTTTATACCACTATATTCCAGCCAGACGTACTTTCACCAAATAAATTCTGTTATGAATGTTTCTTTATTTAATATGAAGATTATACTATATTGCATCAAATATATCAATATTCCTTCAATTATCTATGTGCCAAATTAAACTATCAATAAATAAGAGAGCAAAACAAAGATTTATATATGCTGGCAACAAAAAATGCTTTCAATGTTACACATTTGCATTTAATGATCTACTTAAATGCTAATTTCCCACATCAAACTGTGTACTCTTCAACAACAGCAACACCTAGATGATCTAAAGTCCTCTGGAATGTTTAAATATTATATGCAAATTTAGTAACATTTCAACTTAGAATTAAGGGCTAAATCAAATGTGAAATTATTTATTTTGAATTGAAATTATTTCTTTTGAATTGTAATTAGAAGATTTTTACTTTAATGAGCTAAACTTTGTTAAACATTACAAATATTTTAAATACCAATTATCTCAAAAATATCAATATTATGGGTGTTATTGACTTAAAATTTTCTAAATTTTCTAAATTCTAAATTCTTTGTAGTTCAAAGTTGATTACTAATAAAGCAATTACACCTTTAAAATCATCAGGGTTACCATTTCTGTAGTTCTCAAGACCCACAGAAATTTATTAGGAATAATGGTTGGTTTCTTGTCTGTTACAGTGATGGACACAGAGAGTCCCTTTAAAAGGCATTTGTCAATGACTCTGTAAACAAAAGAAGATAATTACATAGTTCTTCTCCCTGCACTATACTTAGTGATATCAACAGTCTTTTAAATTGTTAAATAACCTATATGTATTTTTCTTTCTTTCTTTTTTAAGATTTTATTCATTTATTTGACAGACAGAGATCACAAGTAGGCAGAGAGGAAGGAAGAGAGAGAGGGGAAGCAGGCTCCCTGCTGAGCAGAAAGCCCGATGCAGGGCTCGATCCCAGGACTCTGGGATCATGACCTGAGCTGAAGGTAGAGGCTTTAACCCACTGAGCCACCCAGATGCCCCCTATATGTATTTTTCTAATTTGGGGCTATTACTCTGTATAAATATATTCTCTCATTTTAGATATTAATATGAAAACTCATTTTTTTCTATCTTTTAATGTTTTATCTGATAATAGTATCAGAATTTCTAAAGTCATCATAACGACAGTACTTACCTTTTTCTTATTTTCCTGTGCCCAATTCTAGGACATGAGCTAGTCATTTCATCAGCTTAGCACATCTTTTATAATAACCAAGAAAAGACATATAAAATTACCCTATGTACAAGTAAAATTTACTCTTTAATGAAGAGGTGTTTTTCTTTCAGTCTGATACATATAGACCACTTATCATATCTAATAATCAATCTCAGATTACTGATGACATTTTAATTCACTTTCATAGGATCATACCATTTAAATTAACATTAAATTGTGTTTCACAGTGGAGAATAGGCCCCAAACCTGTAGCAAGATTTATTCCAATGAAGTAAATAGCATGTATTTTTAAAGGTGGTCTTCTGGTGTTAGTAAAATACATTCTCAGATACTTTAACTAGATGCTACATTAGTCATTCCTATTACAATCAGCCATCTATTCATATACTCTGTCACTCTTTATCACACTAAAGAAGGTATCTAATGTTTTATAATGATGAATATTTCATATATTCAGATAATTTTTTTTTGGTCAATGTCATTGAAAAGATGAATAACTCTAGCTTACTTAGACCCTAGCATGAATTAGAAAATTCAAGCAAAATGATATATTTTTTAAAACTTTCAGGTAGAAATAAATGTAAATGATTTTCCCTAAAATTAGTGACATGTTTAGAGCTTTTATCCTTTCTCAATTCTGAGGCATATGCTGCTTGAATGACTTTTTTATTCCCCCCAATGTTATTCTTATTTACTTCTTTATTAATTTATCTTTTAAAAATTATTTTTAGTTTTTTTTTTCCTGAGAAGTAGATGTTGTATCCAGTATTAGTGATTTCTATTTCTTCTGCCAGATTCTTAATAAATACTAATAACATAGAATACCAACAATTATCTACCTGAGGGTCAACTCTACAATCTCAAACATGAGTTGATGAAATAGAATCTGATTAGGCATTGCATTCATAGCTCAGTTTGGCACTTTCTAGTTTTTTGTGTCTTCTGACCTAGAGAAATATTTGCTTATTTCCAAGCTTTTTTAATCATCATTTTTAATCATACAATAAGCTAGGTTGTAGAATATTCAATACCATTCACAATTTTATTTTTTATTTTAAGATTTTTTTTTTAATTTGACAGACAGAGATCACAGTAGGGAGAGAGGCAGGCGGGGGGAGAGGAAGGGAAGCAGGCTCCCCGCCAAGCAGAGAGCCCGACGAGATGCCAGGCTCGTTCCCAGGACCCTGGGATCAGGACCCAAGCTGAAGGCAGAGGCCTTAACCCACTGAGCCACCCAGGAGCCCCCACAATTTTAAAACCAAAAGAAAAACACCTAAATAAAGGGGAGAATAATTCCGATAATATTATACAAACTATCTTTTTGGAGGACACCAGCTCAGCATCTTCTTAAAAGTGAAAAAGAAAAATACACCTCAATATTCATTCACTCAATAAATGAAGCAAAGTGTCTGGCAGACACAGAATGGCATCAGTCATGGAAAGAAATCCAGCGAGAGTTCAGTAGATAGTAGTAACCCACTAAATATGTGTTGACTAAATGAAGGAACACCAGAAGGAAAAACAAATGCTAGTTCTAAACTGTGGAATACAGCATAATGGCTACTGAAATAGATTAAATGAACTATCGTTAAAAAAGATGCACGGCTTTCTTTTAAACACACAATAATGAAGAACTGGGTAATGCCAGAAATATTCATTTATATTCATAAATGTAATTACTTTGTAAAAAAACAGACAAGGTGGCATTTCTGGTAACAAACATGCTTTATCTGCAGGCATATTTGAAACAGAGAATGTATTTTATCATCTGACATAAAAAGTGTTGATAAAGGCTATCATTTATTAAGTGGTTACTTGATGCCAAGCAGTGTGACAAGTGCTTACATGTATATTAATTAGTCAGGATAGGCAACCTGCCATAAAAAGCATGTAAAGCTATCTGACTTAACATCATAAATATTATGGCTCATTCACATCATAATAGAATAATTTTGAGAGAGAGGTGGTAGGGAAGGGGATTCTGCTTCACATGCTCATTCAGGGAGCCAAATTCCTTCCATGTTGTAGTATTTCATCATCTTTAGCATGTAACTTCCAAGTTCTCCAGTGATGGGGAAAGAAGAAAATAGAAAAAGCATACTCTCTCCTGGGCCCTGGAGCGATAGACCTCACTTAAGTACATGTTTGATGATAAGAACTAATCATCTGACCTTGTCTGCACATAAAGAATCAAATAATCTTTTCTTGTCCAAGAAAAGAAAGCATGTTTGGTGAGTATCTGATATCTGCCACACATGTAAGCAAACTCATGTAATATAACATTCTTATAGTCAGTGTTATACATAAACATATTTCTCCCCCAAAGGCTGAAAAACAAAGCTGAAAGTTGCAGTGCTTGTAAATCTATGATAGAATTATACTTTGCAAGGTAAGTTAGCCATAAAGTAAAACATCTAATAACTGAAAAACTGACTAGTCAATTCAGAACAATTGTGAAAAAAATTAACAAATGTTTGAGTTGGTATGATGATCTGTTTCACAAAAGAAGTTTATGAAATTTCATTAGGAGTCATCACTTTGGAATATTTAACCATACCACTTGGAAAGAACCGTCTATATACATTTCCAAAAAATTTATCAGTGCAATATAATGATATCTCAATAGCTCTTAATCCTTGTAGATCCAATGCCCTCTTTTCATAATAAATATTTTATAAAATCCCTTTTACTCTGCTGAAAGTTAATTAACAATCTAAACTGCATAGATGTGTGTATTTTTAAAAATTAATGCCATGATAGAATGAAAAAGAGAAACTTAAAAATTAACGTATAATAAAATACTATACAATTCAACTTTTAAAATCTTCACACAGCTGTAATAAAAACAGTGAAGTTAGTAGATGTTTGTATCCACATATAAGAAAGTTTGGATTTAAAAATGTAATTTTTCATTTAAATAAGCATTACAAACACTTTCTCTTTTTTACTTGCCATTCTCTAGTAATCATCAAATAAGTATTTTGTGTAGCAAGAAGAACAGTATTGTTATTCTTGATGGTTATTTTTATGTATTACTTGGCTGGGACACAATGTGCCCAGATATTTAGTCAAACATAATTCTGTTGGTTTCTGTGATGCAATTTTCAGATGAGATTAACATTGAAATTGGTGAATATTAAGTAAAGCAGATTGCCTCCATAATGGGGGTGAGACTTATTTAATCAGTTGAGGGGAAGTTAGAACAAAAAGACTGGCTTCCCCGGAACAAGAGAGAATTTTTCATTGGATTGCCTTTGGACTTCTGCAACATTGGTTCTTCTTGGCTCTACAAGAGGCAGCCTTCAGATTCAAGCTGGAACATCACTTTTGCTGGATCTTTAGTTTGCCAGGTTGCCCTACGGTTGTGAACTTGTCAGTTTCCATAATCATGTAAGCCGATTCCATCTAATAAATCTTATTTTGTATATGTGTACTAACCTTCCATTGGTTCCCTTCTCTAGAGAACCCTGAATAACCCACCACTGGTGATATATTTTTCATAATGTGAACTACGCGTTAAAACATCTACATCAAAATTAAATTATTGTCTCAGTTTATTACTGAGAAATTTGTATTACACTAAAATGATGCAACATCATTTTGTCAATATGTGGAAAATGGAGATTATTTTCCTAAATAATTATAATAAGTTTTTAACGTATGGGAATTACCAATGAGCCAAAAATTAAAGCAGGTCAATGGATAATCTTTATTTTAGTGGGGCTTTTCTATACATTGAAGTAAGTCGAGCTTATCTAGGTTTTGCCCCCATCATTTTAGGTGCCCAGTTCAACCTCATCACAGTTTCACACACACACACACACACAAACACACACACACAGTGGGACTGTGTCATAAGAGGACTGAACAGAACTATTATCCATACTTAAGGCTTCCTTGAGAGCACTTGCTTGCTCCTCACATACTTCTCTTAATGGAAATCATGGGTTCTGCAAGAGCCACTCTTTGAATACTAGCTCTGAAACTTAAAAATAATAATAATATTAAAATGCTAATACTACTAATAAAAATAATCATGTTAAATTTCATAACTTTAGGTAGGTCAGCCTCTCTGGAATTGTATTTCATCACATTTCGTTTTGGGTGTATGATCATTAAAAATGAAGCCAAAAGAGGTTTTTATTGACTTGATGATGAAGTCTTGGTGAAGTCCTGAGCCGTTCAGTTCTATTTACTCATATATCCTATTTGTAAACATCATTACCCTTATGAGGTATTATGGCAATATATTTCAAATTTAAATATGTTTTATGCCAGCCATGTTGTATAAAATACGACTCCTTATTGATTATACTGGAAATTCAGAACTCTCTTCTACATAAAGCCGCTGAGCTGAGAGGTGACATCCTCTAATATCTTTTTGGTTAAGGTTTATTAGAAAAGATTAAAAATATTTCAGCATCATTTGTAGAAATAACAGTACTCAAGAATATATATATATAAAGAAAACAGTGACGCCTGGGTGGCTCAGTTGGTTAAATGGCTGCCTTCGGCTCAGGTCATGATCCCAGCGTCCTGGGATCGAGTCCCACATCGGGCTCCTTGCTCAGTGGGGAGCCTGCTTCTCCCTCTGCCTCTGCCTGCCACTCTGTCTGCCTGTGCTCACTCTCTCGCTCTCTCTCTCTCTCTCTCTCTGACAAATAAATAAATAAAATCTTAAAAAACAAGAAGAAAACAAGTTTATTATAAATATTCAACATTTGTGGGGAAAAAAGTTTTTAGTTAAATTGGACTTGTTACTAAGGGACATAAACTTTATGGACTGTAATTTTCTAGCCTTGATATTACTTGTGGGTAGTATTAAATGTGCTTTGAGAAATTCTAACATAATTTATAAGTTACTATTTCATCTTTTGCTTTAGAAGGTGTTAACAATTTTGCATGTTTAAGACAAGTGAAAATCAATATTTTTTCATAGCTTAAAGTAAAAGCTATTCACACCATGATACTCAGTACTTCCAATCATTAAGTATATGGTAAAGAAAACCACTTAATAACACATTGATCAACTGATGGAAAGAGCTACAATGGGAGAAATGTTGCTGATTTCATATCAACTAAGACTCAGCAAAATATTTTGCTACACTTTCCTTTCAGATACATTTGACATGTAACAAAGCAATAATGTTTATTAATGTATATTGATAATGCTTTGAAGGTATTAAAATGGCATATTTAAGTGTTATATAAACAAATGAAGAAAAGTAATTCAGATACCTTTAAATGTAAGATAAATATTAAATACTATAAAGATATATTACTGATACTGAGCATCTGTCTCTCACCAGCATGTGGAATACAAAGAATTTGTTTTTCTTGGCATTATCATTGCTTTGTACTATTCATGCAGAAGAGTAATCTAAGAGCAAAATTTAGATATATAACCCACTTAAGAAATATTTTCTTTTAGCATCTCAGAAGGCTGTTTGCCAATCCACTACAATGCAATATTAATAAAACTAATGCTTTCAATAAATTTTTATCAGAGAACTCTAATTCAGTTACAGATATGAAGACTAATATGTAATATTATTCTTTAACTTTTATTTTAAGTGAGTTAGGAAAAGGTGATTTTAGCTTCAAAAAAATTCATCCTCTTAAAATTTTATGCTGTTTCCTAAAATAATGTTTATAGTTTTCTCAAAGCCTACTAGCTCCACAATAAAATCTTATATATTGAGATGTTCTTTCTGATATTTTGATTATAGAAAGATGGAAAGAAAGGAGAAGCAAGTTCTCTTATCTATTCATATAGCTATGTCATTAGCATTGCTCTTGAAAATTAAAAAAAAGAAATTAAAAAAGTTTTGTATAATCTTTTTTCCATTATAAACAATTTTTATTTTTGAATTACACCTTCTCTCTAATTTTTTATGAAGGTATGACTGACATGCACCATTATTTTAGTTTCAGGTTTACACCATACTGATCTGGTATTAGTGCATATTGTGAAATGATCACTTCAATAAGTCTAGTTAACATCTGTCATCATACACAATTACAGAACTTTTTCCTTGTGGTGACAACTTCTTAAGATTTAAAAGTTTCATGTAATTTTGATGTTCTGTGGAAATGTCAAAAAGTGGAGGACAGTGTCACTTATATAATTGGACATAAAGTAACACTATAAAACCACATTTGACATCATTATAAGTTACTATTTTGGAAGTTTACTTATGTTAAACCATTAGCTTTAATAAAGTTGATTATGGGGGTGCCTGGGTGGCTCAGTGGTTAAGGCCTCTGCCTTCGGCTCAGGTCATGATCCCAGTCCTGGGATCGAGCCCCACATCGGGCTCTCTGCTCAGTGAGGAGCCTGCTTCCCCCTCTCTCTCTGCCTGCCTCTCTGACTACTTGTGATCTCTGTCTTTCAAAGAGATTAAAAATCTTAAAAAAAAAAAATAAAGTTGATTATGGTGTATCCATCTGTATTTTGTATTTAATGCAGAAATTACCCATTTTCATCAAAGGAGCTTAATGCTTGACTAATGAAGCCTATAAAAGTAAATATTCTAAAGGATTTTCAAAACCAAAGCAAAGTCCGATAATAAAGCCATGATGTCACAGAGATGTAGACTGTAACATGAATCCAAATTCATGAGGCAAACCATGGGTGAAGCCGACAGCCAATATTTCGTAGAGAGTAGAAGAAATGTAAACAAATACAAATTCCTGAAGCAGGAAGGTGGCAATCAGTATAGATGGCATGGGACAAGAGGGCTTTGAGATTCATGGAAGAGGATCCAGATCTGATTCAACAAAGAAGTTCCCGAGACTTCCCTGGATAAGGTTGATCATCAATTTCTTAATGAAGACAAACTAGTAACTCATGTCAGAATACCCTGAGCAATTTTTAATTTTTTCATTTAAACATTCCAGTATATTAATATTTCTCTCATGATTTCGGATAATCATTTCCAACCAATTTTTTTAATCAATTGCAAGTGTTAAAATAACAGGCCCAGATTGGAGTCACTTATGTCAACCCCATTTTAACAAAGTAAGACTTAATAATAGTTTTAGCTCTCCCAGAAATGTAATCTTACACCAGTTAGTCAAACAGGAATCTCCTGATCAGTACTAGTTGGGTAGTCTGTCTGAAAGACCCTTGTCATCCCCTATAAGAATAACCAACCTGTTTCTTGCTTATTATAATTCCTTATTTGTGCTCCCTTCCACCTATAGAAGTCTTTCATTTTGTACAGCCGCTTGAGCATCTTTTTATCTCCTTGATTGGATGGTGCCCCATTTGAATTGATTTCTGCTAAAATAAACACTTTAATCTTTTTAAATATGCCTCGGTTTATCTTTTAACACAGGAATTTAAAAAAATTTTGTTAGATATAAATTCCTAAAGCCTGAGGACAATCCTATCAGTCAAGACACTGCTCCCTATCTTGTTAAAACTGCAAATGCCTTCAAAAGTTTAAGTGCAGGAGGATTTATTTCTGATATTTGGTAAACATGTAGTTACATTAACCAATGTTGACTCTTGTCAGGCAAAAATCATGTGAATTTAATCTGCACATATTCCAATTCACCAATGATTGTCTCAAAAACAAGAAAGTTGGGTATACTGAAATAAGTATTTTCATTTGATACGTTACCTTTTGAGTATTTATGTATACTTTCAGAAATAACCTTTGGAACAATTATACATGAAGTCTTTCACTGAGGAAATGTGACAGCTTTGTCCTTTCAGAGACCAAGGATAAAGCAATTTCCATTTTGTCAAATATGCTAAATTTTTCACAAATTGCTTTACATTATTCATTGATGCATCCTTCATTTATCAAGGAGTTATTGAGCACCTGATATTTGTTAAATACCATGTTAGGTTCTAGAAATACAATAAAAGCCATTTTATTTAGAAATAAAAGCCATCCCTTGTCTTATGTCACACTCTATTATATACCAAAAATATGTAGTACTGGCCAAGGAAAACTTCATGGTGAGATGGTTGAAAGAAGGTACTTTGGTCTGCATTGCCGAAAAGCAGTATTTGTGATCCCAAGAAGAAATTCAACAGTTAGAGAACAAATCTAAATGAGGATGAAGTAACTAATTAAATCCTATCCTAATACATGCACAGATTCCAGAGCTCTTTCTTGGTGTCATGACTCAGAGACTAGAACAACTTTGAGCAAGAACAGGCAGAAGAAGGAATAGGTATATGATTTAGGTTCCCTCTGAAGACATTCTGGGGGACTCCCATAAGAGTGCCCTTCAGGTTTGTGAGGCCCTGTCACAGCATTCACATTACCTAGAAACAAAGAAAATATAATCTGCCCTTCCTTTTAGAAGGTCCAGAATCCCATTCTCCATAAAAAAAAAAAAGATGAATTTTTTATACCTACAATTAAATGACATAGTTGCTTGAACACAGAATCAGGAATATTGAAATAACCGAGTACAGAGCATGAATTCAGTGTGTGTGTATGTGTGAGTGTGTGTGGCAAGAGAGGTATGCTTATGCTCATGTCTGATTATACTCCTTAACTTTCAAGAATTCTATCCCTATCTTCCACTCCATAGCTTTTAAGAAACAAGGGGAAAAGAAAGGCGGGAAGGAAGAAAGGAAAGAAGGAAAAGGCAAGGAGGTGGCAGAAACTAAAGCACTGAAAATATGCAGGTAAATAATGCAAGGTAGACTTCTTACTCTGTTGAAATGAAGAGCAGACTGAAGCTTAAAAAAAAAAGTTTTAAAGTGATCAAATACTGTTATATCCAACTATATAATTTTTGATATTTGAGCCCTTGACACAGAGCACAATATTTATAACCAAAGCACTGATAGGGGCTCCTGGGGAGCTCATTTGTTTAAACGTCCAACTCAGTCATGATCTCATGGGTTACAGGATCTGGGCCCACCTCAGGTTCTGAGCTTAGCAGAGATTTTGCTTGAAGATTTTCTCTCTTTCCCCCATGTCCACACTCATGCACTGCCATGCATGCACTCTCTTTCTGTAAAATAAATAAATGAATCTTTTAAAAAATGCATTTATGCAAATATTGTAAAATATGTAGCTTATAGCTTATAGAATTATGCAGTGGCAACCATAGGGCTGAGGTTAAGAATAGGGCTTCTGAACAAGACTGTATGGGATCAAATTCTGGCTCTGAGTGACCTAGAGCAAATCTCTGTTTTTGTTGGTTTCCTTAGCTCTAACTTGAGAATCAAAGAAGAACTATATCATAGGGTTGTCATAAAAATGTATGTGTCAATTTGTATAAATTGTTTATAAGAGGGACGCCTGGGTGGCTCAGTTGGTTAAGCGGCTGCCTTCGGCTCAGGTCATGATCCCAGCGTCCTGGGATCGAGTCCCACATCGGGCTCCTTGCTTGCCGGGGAGCCTGCTTCTCCCTCTGCCTCTGTCTGCCTGTGCTCGCTCTCTCCCTCTCTCTCTCCCTGACAAATAAATAAATAAAATCTTTAAAAAAAAAAAAATAAAAAAAAAATAAATTGTTTATAAGAAAGCATGATTAATAGTGGGCATTTAGGAAACATCAGCCATATTATATAACTGTTCCTTTTTTTTTTTTTAAGATTTTTTATTTATTTATTTGACAGAGAGAGACACAGAGAGAAAGGGAACACAAACGGAGGGCATAGGAGAACTAGGCTTCCCGCTAGACAGAGAGCCTGATGCAGGGCTCGAGCTCAGGACCCTGAGATCATGACCTGAGCTGACGGCAGACACTTAACCAACTGAGCCACCCAGGCTCCCCTATCCAACAGTTCTTTAAGCGTTGTACTAGGTGATACCTTTAAATAATTAGAGTAAAAAAGTAAAGTTCAATAACACATTTTGACTGATTATAAGAATAAAAAAAGGAAGAAATTCATTGGAAGATGATGAAAAGAGTCCCATATTTTGAAGCCTTATAACTGTAATTTTCTTCAAAATAATTTAAAATTGAGATATTGTATTATAGGGGAAAATTACATTTGTTAAATACATATCTCTTACCCAGAAGAGTTTAGGATTAATGGTTATTTGATTCATTTACCTCCAAAGAATCAAATAAAAAATAAGTGGGAAACTATTAATCTCCCATTATTGAATTAACAACTGTGCCCTTAATGTTTCAATAAAATTAAAAAGTGAAAAACAAAGTTTCAAGTAGAGATTTTTTAAAAAATCTCAACTTTCTAACTAATGTGAGGTCAAAAAGTTTGTATTATTTGGTTCTGAAAGTAAATATAAATGAGGCTATCATAAATTTTAAGGATCAAAAAAGGCAAAGATATAAGAGGTCATCTGTTTTTCCCTTCTATAAATTTCTTTCCATCAGATTTTTTTCCCATCCATTTCTAGACAACCCACCCAGCATTTCTAAAATTTCCCAAGGGAAATAATATGGACTTAAATTAGAGGCAAACAACAGTTCTCATATCTAGTAACTTTTTGGAGAGCACAGCAGAGAGGCTTATATGATACCATAAAATGCCTTGAGGTAAAGAAAATAGAAAAATAAATTCAGATTTCCTTTTTTAACCATTAACATTCTAGATCAAAATCACACAGGCTGATGAAAGTTTTGATTACGCATCATGAATTTGTCTACAATTTCCCCTCCCTTAACTGCATGATTTTGAGGCCCCAGTAAAATACAACACGATTGCTGGTGCTTTAGAATAACTTCCTTCACAGATTTCCATTTGAAACAGGTCTATACTGTGTTTCAAGAAAGAATTGCCCACGTGTATGTTAAAACACATTCAACTTCATGCAATTATTCTGTCCTAAACTATTCCTAGAAAGATAAAAGGAACAGCATTTCACGGCATGAATATACTTTCTCTCCTTATGTTTCTTTATGAGATGGAGCTGACTATACACTGGACTATCTGAGACCAACCTCTACAGATTTAAAATTCAGTGGCCAACAATCTCAAAGATGAGGAATCAATTTCATTATTCTTTTTAATTCTCTAGTACATTCCAAACAACAATTCCCTGACCTTACAAATATTGTCACAAACAAAGTTGTTCAGTCAAGCTACGCAATGAAACTTCTTTGCTCTCCCCCTCATCTATCAATGCCGGCATTAATTTATTCATTACATTTATACTTCTTGGAACTCTAATTTGTCTAGACCTTTTTGTTACTCTTGTGCTAAAAAATGAATAGAGAACTCTCAGCTGGTGCATATTTATGCAGGATTTTAAAATAGCATATTTTGATTTATAACTAAGGCCACAGAAAGCATCTTTTAAAATGAAAAGATAAAGCAGTCTTTTCAGTATTTAGGCTATTTAAATGAATGGCTATATTGAACTTGCATTTAAAATTGTTTCTTATTACGGCTGATAAAAATGGGCCAGGAACTGCTTCTTTCCTTAATTCACAAGACTTGTTATAAAAATCAAAAGCTGTAATATATGTAAAAAGCACTTTGAAAATCATAAAACACTCTATGTATGGAAGGCATAGTCATTACTATTAATAAACATATGATCCACTTCTAGGAGTATCCAATGAAAACAGGAGAAAGCAAGAGCTAAAATTAAATACAATGAACATACATCCACTGTCCAGAATGAGCAATATGCATATTGTAGCCTTTCCCTATAGTAGGAAGAAAAATCTTTCCCTCCCTGTGGATACCACTTTATTCTGCATCCTATTGCCAGCACTGTAGCTAGAAGCCTTTATGTGTGCAATCACTTCCTTCCCATTTGACTTACACTATAAGACATTATTTTATTTTATTTATTTTATTTTTGTAAAGATTTTATTTATTTATTTGACACATAGTTGGAGGAGAGAGAGAGAGTACAAGCAGGGGGAGCAACAGGCAGAGGGAAAGGGAGAAGCAGGCTCCCCACTGAGCAGGGAACCCCCCCCACACACAATGTGGGACTCTATCCCAGAACCCTGAGATCATGACCTGAAGCTGAAGATAGCTACTTAACCAAATAAGCCACCCAGACATCCAGGCATAATTTTAGATAATTTAGTAAATATAAAGATATCTGAGATATAGCAGAAGTTTTCAAGGTGTTAAAATATATTAAAAGTTGATAAGCCATACACACGAATAACTTAATAGAGGAAAACAAATTTTTGGGTTTGTTTTTTTTTTTGTATTGTTTCTTGGAGAAAGAGAAGCTTGATTTTTCAAGGGAAGTGATGCAGGTAGAGTGCACCTAGGAGCAGGAATTGGCAGGCTCTTTCATGAGTTAGGGAAGTCTGTTGTCTGTTGTTGAGAAAAGGTGTTACAAAGGAAGTCTGAAAATCAAGCTATGCGTATGTCTTACATCCATGTACAGATTCCAGAAGTCAGCTCACGTGCTATACCATGTACCAGCAAACAAATGGGTCAGGATACTTCCCAAAGGAAGTATATTTCTCTGAGGATATTCTTCCCTTCCTAGGAATCACTAGGGACTTCTTAAAGCAGGTTATAAAATGTAGGACAAAAAGCATATGCTCCATTCGCTATGAACTTCTTCACCAAATCACCACAATTCTAGAACAATAAAACTATAAAATACAATTTAAATTTTTTAATGTAACATGAACTTTCAAAGCAAGATCAGAAATAAAGGGGGAAAAAAAGAAAAGAAACAAAGTAGTTATAAAAGATATATATTTTATGATACAATTCTTTACTAAGTTATATTTTTTGACAGGCTTCTTAATATCTTTTTTAATTTAAAAAAATGTTGAGACAGTGGAAACCAGGGAAAATATTTGCAACATATATGACAAATAATAGACTATATGCACTATGCATTATTTCTACAAATGTCTAATAAAATACTAAAAATTATTAAGGACTTGGTGAAAAACTGAATGCAGTTTATGAATAGTATACAAATAGACCAACCAAATAAGCACTATTGAAAAAAATGCAAATTAACTGGGGTATACCCCAATTAATACCCTTTTTGATATTTGAGTGAAATTTAAAAGAATGATAATATGTCATCAGAGTACTGATAAAGGTGTGGAGAAAGAAAAAACACTACATTTCCATAGGAGTTGTGAATTGCTACAGTCTTTTGAGAAAATAATCTGTTAATAGCTGTACAAATGGAAACTATTCTCAAATCTTGCATTCCTTCTTCTAGGAATCAAGCTAGTGGAATTAAAATCACCATTATGTAGGCTATATGTAAAATAATGTCTGCCACCACAATTTCGTATTTGGGAAATGTTGGAAACCACTTGAAAGTTTGCTAATACTAAAATATTTGAATAGGTTTTGAAATAATATACAAATATTGAATAAAATAGGTTGCATTTGTAGCTATCATCTCTAATAGATATCCATATATCCATGATAAAAATTATTTGGGGGGTGCCTGAGTGGCTCAGTGGGTTAAAGCCTCTGCCTTCGGTCTCAGGGTCCTGGGAACAAGCCCCGCATCGGGCTCTCTGTTCAGCAGGGAGTCTGCTTCCCCGCTTCTCTCTGCCTGCTTCTCTGCCTACTTGTGATCTCTGTCAAATAAATAAAAATAAAAATAAAAATAAAATTATTTGGAAGAAATGTTGAGGCAAATTGCTGAATATGCATTTACATCTTAATGCATATATTATGATCTTTTATTTTTCTCTATTTTTTTTTTGATAACCCACATACACAAAATTCTTTTGTTAGGATGCGGAGTCGACCACCCCTCAAATAGACAGAGAACACTTTCAATAATGCAAGTCACACAGCGAGGTTTATTTCCAGCTAGCTGGGGTCCAAGTATCTGCCTGACACAGTGGGTTTCTACAAGGACCCTGAGCACCCAAAGCCAAGGGTTTATATAGCAGTTTTTTAAAAACATCCAACTCACAGTAATTTTCCATCACTTCAGAGACCCTACATACTTTTGGCTTGTGCCCCCCTGGTGGTCTAGTAAGATAAGCTCTTTTCAACATCTGGTCCCCGTGGCGCAACCGCCTAGCTGCCTTGGTGGTTTAAGCTGATTAGCTGCTGCCCGGGTGTTGCAGGGTGGGGTACTTTCTTGGAACTAAAGCAGGGTGGGGGTCCCTAGGACTAAAGTAAAGTAGGGGAAAGTTCAGCCCTTAGTCACAGGGGCCTGAGATGGCTGCCAAAGCTAAGATGGCTGTTTATGCTAAGGCTAAACCTGAGGTGGGATGGCCTTAATTTTTCTAGGCCTCCACACTATATACCTGAAAATTTGTGTTTTATAACTCCATAAGCATGGGAGAAATTGTGAAACAATATACAGCAGCTCTTATAACTAATAGAACTGGGGAAATACAACAAGGAGAAATAGGTGTTTGGCACTCAAAACCAAAGCAAAACTAGAAATTAATTACAAATAGAAAACAAAATTCTATATATAAACAATATTGAATGTCAAATTTAAAATTAAATTTAAATTAAAAAATGAGTATGTGCCAAATTTAAAACAATATGACCAATTGAAAACAGATTATGTTATGAAAAGTTAAAAATTCAGGGTTTTATGTTTCTGTCATTAAAAACAAACTATTTGGGAACTACCAATTTGCTGTATGTTGGAACAACTTTGAATAGGACATCTCTACATCTAATGTCAATTTTCTTCTTGGATAGAAAGTATATGTATTTACATGCTTTTCTTTCTTTTTAACCGTGTTTTATGTTCTTAAAAGTTTAAAAGATATGTGATAGGAGCTTGATATATTTTCCAAATTCAATGCTATGTTCAAATAAACAAAATAACTCAATAAGAAAAACTAAAAATCAGGTTAATTTTAAATAAAAGCAAAATACCGATTAAATAATACATTTTTTGTAGAATATCTTTTCAGACAATTTTTTTTTAGCATATCTAAAACTTACATGTAGCATTGGCCTACAAAATAGTTTAATGGCTAAAATGGTTCTATAATCTTTTAGAATACAAATTATCATATATTTTTGTGGGATTTACATAAATTCCTCTATATATTATAGCTTCTTGAAGATATGCAAATTTGTGGACAAATCTTCATTTTAAACTGAGGCTGAATCAATGCAGAACAAACTAAGTGTAATCTGTAACTATCTCATTTATAGATGAAGATTAACTGATCATTTACAGGCCAAAATACTCATTCATATCCCTGATGATCAAACAAGCTGTCTCATCACCTAATCTCGGTTTCCTTCTGTGGTATTTATTTATTAATAGCAATACTTCCATTTTGAAACTTCCTTGAATGAATAGACATGTTTTAAAAGAAAAAGATAAAAAACTTAGAACTAGTATTTCCATGGGGGCTACCATATCACTTTTCCTCTCACAGAGGAAACTCAGCTCACAATTTCTGATTAGAAAAAAAATTCAGTGAGATTTCCCTGTAGAAAAAAGACCTTGCCTCGGGGAAAAATCCCTAGTCAATGTGAAAAGCCACAAGGAAGAGAATGTTCTCTCTGGAAATTTAAATCAGCTTTCAGTGGAAAAAAGGGAAAGGCTTACTCTATTTGACACAGAAATTCATAAGGAAAGGGAAATCTGATGTTCTGAAGAGATTTTCAAATTATATAATTATTTCTAGGACCTTTGAAGACTTATTTTTTAAGGAGAAATAGAGCAATATTGAATTTTAATTATTCTCTTTAGAGATTGTGGCTAAAAATGTAATATATATATATAATATATTATATTATATTATATATATATATATATTAAACTACATATATATAGTTTTTGAAATTATTCTGTTATCCTGAATAATTAACTTGAAAAACAATCAAATCATAAAGTTGGTGATTTGTTTTTATTAAATTGAATGCACCAAGCAATGTATATTTTAAAAGTAATATTCACTTCTCATTTTTCTTGCTATAATCCATGAATATAATTAATAATTCTGTTACTCTTAGAGTCTAGTGCCTTGATCTAGAAAATGAATCATTTAAAAGAGGAAAACCCCAAGGAAGTAAGTATAAATTGTTTCTCTCCTCCATGACTAAGACGGTTTAGACATTTTAGATTGGAATATATTCCTGGTAGGTTACCTAAATTCCTGTGGGTATATTAGCCTCTAAATAGACTTGACTGAGCCTAAGCCACATTTGAACTGTTATGAAAAATGGAATTATTCCTCAAGATGGCAATTTCATTATTCTGTTCCACAAATGGGGAAATTGGGATTCCTGAACAAGCTCATTGAAGGGTGGTGATAAGGATTTAGAATTATAATCAGGGACACAATCGATGTTTTTCAGCTTAGGCAGGAAAACTTACCCAACTTGAAGGGAATAGCTTAAATAGCTTTCTTCAAGAACACAGAATTATATATTAAAATCAAGTATGAAAATACCTTTTTAAATTGGAATGTGAAAGCAAATTACAGTAATTTTTAAATTTTAAAAAGCAGATGATTACCATGAACTTAAAAAAATATCCAGGAATAGCATAATAAATATCTTTGTCTGTTTTAATCTTGATTGTCTCATATTTATAAGATACAATAACAGAAAAAATCAATCAGACTTTCCTTTAGCTTGGTCTGTTTAGAAGGATGTGAGGTACTCATAGCTGGGATGGCCAAAGTTCATAGGAATGTTAACACTTTGTTGTGCACAGCAGCAAATTGTGTGGGTATTATGTTTATGCCCAAACATGGCTATGTTGATCATATAAATATATAACTACAATTCCATACGAACAATTTATACTCAACTTTCTCTCTTTTTTTAAGATATTTATTTATTTGACAGAGCACAAGCAGGCAGAGCAGCAGAGGGAGAGGGAGAAGCAGTCTCCCCACTGAGCAAGTAGCCTGACATGGGGCTCGATCCCAGGACCCTGGGATCACGACCTGAGCCACAGGCAGTTGCCTAACCACTGAGCCACCCAGGCGCCCCTCAACTTTCTCTTAATTCCCTAAATGCCAGTAGCTAATGCAACACTATCAGACACCAAGAGGAGTGTGATGGACAGGAAGTTAGAGGGGAAAGAGACAACAATCTTATTCATTTGGTGTTAAAATTATTTTACTTTTGCAAATTTCATGAAAAAAGTAAACAGAAAAGCATATTGAAAGACCAAATCTTAAACTTCACTGACTTCAAAGTAATCAAGCTTATTACTTTCAGTTATATTGATTAGAACATTTTGAAAAAAATCCTTGAGCAGATGCTGTGCTATAAAATAAATAATAGTCACAGGGAAAAATTCCTCTGGAAAATATGGAATAGACCTATTAGTTAAATATTCTCTCTTCCTATATCCTTGTATGTTTTCTTATATGTTACAGCCTTAAACTTTTGGTTTGAAAATAAGTTCATTATATGATAATTTGTGTATTAATCTATCAACCATGCTGGAACAGATGCATGCAAGATTGGGTGTTCTTTCAACCATTTCCCATACATACACAAACTTACATCAAGTTGAAAGTCAATGTAGATAAATATAAAAGTACAGGAATTGATATGGACACAAATTAGATTACAATAAAGCTAGAGATACAGTAGTAGTAGTAACAACAGGGGGGTATGAAAATTATAGGAATAATGTTTTTAAGTTATCAAAAGGTATTACTTTTGCTTTTACCTGGAATCATTATTTCAAATAATAGGGATTTTTTTCCCCTCCATTTATAGTTGTTGTAATCCTTAAGTCACATTCTTAAACATAACCAGGATATTTATATTCTCTAGTTATAATACAATTTGTAACCATCAGTTAAAAACAGCAGTTCAAGTGCCTAAGTTTTTATTCCACCAGGTAGGTAGTATTAAAAGCCCTAATATGTTTCTATATACATGAATAAATTTTAGGGATTTTATTTATTTAGGATCTTTTTTAAAAGTCATCAAATTGATTTCTTATTACAATTTGAATTCTCAGCAGGGATGGAGATGATGGACTACCCAGATACTTACCTTACAATTACCTCGAATTCACGTTAATGGCATCCTTGCCAAATACAAACTCCTCCGAATATATTTTTAAATAATATAATTTTTCTGTAAGTTCCAATGATCTTTAATATATTAAACCATTTAAAAAAATTAAATGTCAGTAGTTTTCCTTACACAGATAATGCTACACATAACATCAAGTTCAAAAATATAAGAATTTATAAAAGAAATATTCTTTTCAGATGATTTTCACCCTCTAACTGTTTCTAGTAATATCATGCTTATTTTTTCAACTATATCTCATATTTTGAAGCAAAAGGTATGAAACAATATAGATATTTTGATATCTTGATTTTTTTCATTTATATTAGAGATATTTTTATCTTAGTTATCTTGGTGATTTTCATAAGAATATACACACCATTTTACAATGTAAAAAAGAAAAAAATAGTTATTTTAAATTTCACTTTATGTGTTGGCTCTTCTAAATTCATTTATTTATGAATAAGATATCTCTACTGATTGTAGTTCCTTGTACTAAAGGATAGTATCTAAAAGCAGATTGGCCCTCTGTTTTTTAGTTTTTCATCACTTTATACCATCATATTATTTTAGCCTAGCAATTCAAATAATCTTTGAAAGAGAACATGATGATATTTCTTTATTATTTAGAGATAGTCCTTATTTTATAGGTGGTCTTTTAATTCAGGCAGCTCTTAAGGTCCCCCTCTTTATTTTTTTTTAAGATTTTATTTATTTATTTGACAGACAGAGATCACAAGTAGGCAGAGAGGCAGGCAGAGAGAGGAAGGGTAACAGGCTCCCTGCTGGGCAGAGAGCCTGATGAGGGGCTGGACCCCAGGTGGGATCATGACCTGAGCAGAAGGCAGAGGCTTTAACCTGCTGAGCCACTCAGGCGCCCCAAGGCCCCTTAATTTTTGACATTGGAAACTAATGTCTCTTACAAAACTAACAAAATAGTAATTTATGTTGTACAGTTTAAACTAACAATTGTACTCACAGGTTTAGGAAAGTTAGTATGGAGAAAAAGTTATTGTGCCTCATATAAAATATTTACACCGGCATACCCAATTTGCACAAAGAATTTGGATGCATGTTTATGAATAATCAACTATCAAAGCCAATCACTGTTAAAAAATTAAATGAGTCATTACTTTCTAGAAATATTTATGCTACATAAGACACCCAGTAATAAAATATTTAATTGCACAAATTCACAAATTTTAACTTTATTTGATCTAAGAAAGAAGAAAAAAACTGATGACTTAAAATTAGATTTTTAAACATAAATGCTACTAAATCTAAACCAGATTTGATTAATAGCTAACTGTATTCTTGTTACATCTTCCAAAAGAGCAGGAATCCGAATGTAGGATATTATGTCACATAGGTTAACAGCATAATAATTCAAATCACATGTGTGTTTGAATGCCAGCTTCAACACTTAAGTGTTCACATCTATAAAATAGGTAATAATTTCTACCTGGTATGCTTGCTCTAAGGATTAAAAAAGATAATATATGATATTAAAGTTATTCCTGTAAACTGCATGCATAGAGAACACTCCATACCTGATAGATAATTTAAATGGCCCAGGTTTATCTACAACATTGTTAAAGACTTTGTATATTTTATATTCATGTAAATATTTGCCAATAAAAATTATTTAATTCTATCCTATTTGTATTCTTACTTGGTTCTCCATTGGCATTAAAGGGCTTAGTATTCAGAACACGTGTACAGATAGGTACACTAAAGATTTGCTGTTCAGAGGAAATGCCCCTCAAGCATTATAGTTTTTTGATTTCTTTGAATGTACTGCAAATGGAATAACACCTATTATTTGTGCCTCAGTTGTATATCAAAGTGTACTCCTTGATATGCTACAACCAAATCATTATTTAGGCCATAGGATATTATAAGTTAAATCAGCTGGGGGCTCCAAAACTGAGAATGCCTTTTTATAAATTGTAGTTAAAAAAAGGCAATATTCCTCTTCTATTCTCTTATCATATTCAGCAGGGTGATTAGGACAATATATCACAGATTTGAGAGCACATGATGTGTTTTAGAGAGGTTCTATATCCTTGGTAGCCATCTTAAATAATATTTTAATTTTATAAATCAAAGAAATAATAGTCTGTGGTCTGAGCTCATTGTTAAGCATAAAACTTTAAATTGTAATGTTTGATGAAGTGGATTTAGGGGTGATTCCTTAAGTCACAAACTTTGAATTCCGTATTATTCAATGTGTAAATTATTAATATAAGCACACATATTAATATATATGCAGATAGAAGTATCATTCATTTATAAATAAATTATTGATTGTCTTTTCTCAGGACCTCTAATTTAAGCTGTTTTCCAGTAGGAAAAAGCCTGTCATAAATTTTCCCTTAAACTATATCTAGTATCAACATTTGAAATATTATTAATCTGGTTAAGGACTCATCATGTGTCCTTTAAATCTGCAAAGTACTTTGAACCATAAGGTCCTTGCATGTTTAAATTGGGTTTATATACACCATGTTAGAATAAACTAAAATTGCTATTTGACTCAATGGAAATGATATTTCATTATAATAATCTAATTTTTTTTCATGGTTTTATCACTGATACGATGTAAATCACTTACATGGAATATCCATGGGGAAAAAAAATGGCCACTCTTGCTGAAATGACAGTTGGGGGATAATACAATAAAATGCCATGGAGGAATTACATTCTGTGAAATAAAGGATTCACGTTTTCAAGATTCAGTTACAGCCTGCAAGGAAGATCTAGCAGTCACAGTTGTGGGTCCAGTGTTCTTGTTCACTACAGTCAGCTGATGCAGCCAACAGGAGAGAGTAGGCCAGTGCCTGTCAGGATAGGCACTGAAGCAGGGCATGAAGCTTGAGACCTTTGGGCTGAAAAAACACACTGAGAATGGTAATGGGAAACTCTTGTGGGTACACTCTGGTTATTCAGTGGTCTTTATATAAGACAAATAATGACCTTCTCTCATTTCTAGCAATGGGATGGGCTATCTTTGAGTTGCCCTTATGCCAATGAAATTGCTTATTATTCATTACATGCCACTAATGGCATTTACCAGAAAGAGATCATTTTTTTTTAGTAGCATAGATTAAATAGGTAAGGATTTCCCCCTTTTCAAATCTTGGCCATATTCATTTCTATCATTCATATTCCAATAAAACAAAATTATACCTAGCTAAATCATTCAGATCAATTCAAAAAGTACATTTTGAATGCTTACAATATGACTTGAAGTGTTACAAATTTAGATGTTTGACCTTGAATGTTTCCTGATGTAATGAAGTGAGAAACAGCAGAGTGAATTCCTCTGCAGTAAGGAGCAGGAAAGGAGGTATGGAGAGACCTTGTCCAGCTTATGAGATCATGGGTGAGATTCCACAGGGCATCAATAAACTCTTTGAAGTGAGGCTTGCATGGTGAGGGTCAATAAGGCAAAGATGGGAATGTGTACATCATTTGTTTTCATATAAAGGATTTTATTTTCGAAAGTAGATTTTAGAATTGTTCTATAGGTTCATCTATCCAGTGAAATGTATTCACTGGCCATATATATATATATATGTATATATATACATATATATATATATTTTTAATTACATACATTTAAGACATATCTATATTAACTACCTGGAGTTTAGAAAGTAAAGGGCTAGCTATGTAAATAAGCCAATGTTCATGGGTTATTTCTCAAAAAAATCTTCAATAGCACATTTTTTGAATTTTTAATCTTCATCATTGTGTTTTTATGGTTCATAAATGTGAGATTATTGACATCTTCAATTGATTCATCTGTAGGATATTTTCACAGGTATTGGTTTAATGTCACCATTCTGAGTAATTTCCACGAATGTTTTGCAATACAAAACTCATGAATGGTTGGCCAAGTTTTTAAAGTGCTGAGGTTAGATTTTCACCTTTGTAATTTTGTTTCCCTTCAGTATAGAATAAATGTATCCAGTTAAAAACAAATTGCATTTGAAGATTTTTCCCACAATTTGATATTTCAAATTACAAGTACATGATTTCAAAATTAAATCTTCATACAGTGTTGAAGTACTTACAATCTAAGTTTTCAATTCCTGTAGTATGTTATATAACAATCATGGAGATGTAAGGGACCAACCATAATGAGTACCAGGTTCAGTTTATGGGATCATGGAAGAGGTCTTCTTTTATTTTTGCAAACTTTAAATACCAGCAGCTCACTAGAATTTTCAAGATTTTTTTTGTCATTTTATTTATACAATAATTTGACTATAGTTTCCATTTTTTTGAACAAATAAAAATAAAATTTAATATATTCATTTTTTTATTTTTTAAATATTTTATTTATTTGACAGAGAGAAATCATAACTAGGCAGAGAGGCAGGCAGAGAGAGAGAGGAGGAAGCAGGATCCCTGCAGAGCAGAGAGCCCGATGTCCGGCTCCATCCCAGGACCCAGGGATCATGACCTGAGCCAAAGGCAGAGGCTTTAACCCACTGAGCCACCCAGGCGCCCCTAATATATTCATTTAAAATGTCAATACTGTTGTGGGACACATGGTGATTTAAAAGAAGTTCTTCAGAGATTCAAATGTTTCTAAAATCATATTATCAGAAATAAAGAAAGAAATCTTTCACTCTAGGCTGAAATATGAGTTTTCCAACTGTTTCACAAATTTTGTCATTCAGTTATTATAATACACACACATATATATATGCCAGTTAGTAGCATATCATAGCATTGGGGGAAATAGTTACAGTTTATATATGCACTACAAACAATGCCCATTATATTTCTACTCGTTGGTAGTTAATTTTATGTGTGAATTTGAACAGTGTTTTGGATGATTATTAACATTTAAATAGGTGAACTCTGGACAAAATAGATGGCCCTTTATAACGTGGTTGGCCTCATCTAATAAATTAAAGGCTTGAATAGAACAAAAAAGACTTGCAAGAGGGAATTCTCCAGCAGAGTGCCTTCACACTTCACCTGTACACACTTCACCTGTACCATCGACATTTCTGGGTTTCCAGCCTACCAGCTCACAGATTAGTCCTATATATAGGACTATATATAAACTGCCTAGTTTCCATAATCATGTGAGCTAATTCTTTATATAATGTCTTTTTCAATATAGATACATATCTTACTGGCTCTCTTTCTCTGAAGAACCCTGACTAATCCATGCCCATAGGTTTCTAATTTTGTAGAAATATTGCTTTTACCAAAATAATTCTCCCCCTAACTTTTTATTTGTAATATCAGTGAAAACAAAACTTCATTTTTATGTAAATTTATAATAGCCTTTGGAATGTTTGTTTTGACAGACTAAGCTCAAAATTCGGT
Organism: Mellivora capensis; assembly: GCA_004024625.1. NCBI lineage: Eukaryota > Metazoa > Chordata > Mammalia > Carnivora > Mustelidae > Mellivora > Mellivora capensis. The sequence goes on from PISX010019247.1 coordinate 31,689, forward strand.
TTCAATGATGAGACTGATGACAACACACACATACCCAGCAGAGTAAAGATTTACTGCACATATGAGACTTTCTGGGGAGAATGGAGCAGGTTCCTAAGCAGGTGCCAGAATGGCTTAAGTAAAGGGAGGGCTGGAGTGGCTCTGGTTTGTATTGTAATTATAAGGTCACAGGTGAGGGGTACTTACTGACAGGGATAAACATTGTACATGGTTTGAACTTCCTGCCAGGGCCAGGGGAGGGAGTGTGGGACTTTTTTATGCCTTGGCCAAATGTGGAGCAACAGAGAAACTAGGAAGGGTACAACTTGAAAGCTGTCAGTGCATTTTGATGCAGACATCAAAAATGGGGTCAGACTGTAAATCCATAAGTTGGATGAAATATCAACTGATGATAGAAATTAACCTGTTACTTGAAAAATCTGATGCTGCTGATATAAAACTGGCATTATTTTACTGTTTACGAAATTTTTTTCTTCTGTTAATGAAGCCAACACATTAAAACTACCTCTTACCTTTACTTACCTGTACAAGAAAACTTGAAATTAAAGTAAGTAAAATTAATTTTGAAGAGCAGCCTTTTTAATTGAAATGTCAAGTTGTACTTCACAGAGTTATTTGTAAATGCACATCCTGCTTCTGAGTGAGTTTTATCATTTTAAGCACAGTTTTATAAAGGTCTGCTTTTTTGCAGACTTTTCTTCTTAATATCACTGATTGGGTCAATGATAAAAAGCCATCCTTGAAAACCATGACTTTCAGATTCTAACCTTAAGACAGTGAACATTTACCAAACAAACAGACAAAAACAAAACAAAACAAACCCAAAAATAAAAACGAAAAACAAAAACAACAACAAAACAAAACAAAAAAAGCAAAAAAAAAAATTAATCAGATAATAGAAGCTGAATTTTTAAAAGGTCAGTTGAAAAACCTTAGACATTTTGTATGAGTGCAAAAATAGATGTAAAAATATGAATAGCAGATCACAGTATAAGTGAGAAATACGGTAAGGACTCTGTGACTCTGTGTAGTGTGCTGGCAGAGCAGATGGAGAATAGTTTAAATGACTGGACTGCAGAGCATTCCAAGTTCCGTGTTCAGAATATAAGTCAAAGAAAGCATAGGACATGTATTCATCTGCTAAAGCTGCCATACCAGAGCACCACAAATTGGGTGGCATAAACAACAGACATGTATTTTCTCCCAGTATGGAAGCTAGAGAAGTCCAAGATCCAGGATTTGGCAGGGCTGATTCCTTCTGAGGGCTAAAAAGAAAGGTTTTTTTAAGGCTTCTCTCCCTCCTCTCCCTTGCAGATGACCATCTTCTTCTGGGGTATTCATGCCTCTTCCTTATCTTCCCTCTGTGCATATATCTTTCCCTTCACGTGGCATTCTTTTTTTTTTTTAAGGACATTTTTTTTTAAAGTGCCTTTGGGTAGCCTTTATTGTCCCTTTATTTCTCATAAGTTATGGAGAGTGTGGAGATAGAAGATTAGCAATGGGAAGGTTTGAAGAGAATGGAGGCTGTTTGAAGTAGTTACAGGGAAAGAGAGGGTCATTTGTTTCAATATGCTCATTTACTATTTCATGTCTGTCAGTGGCTGCTTCCCCCACCAACAAACAGATGTCTCTTTGCTCTTTCATGACCTGATACTAAGCAGGTAAGGAGTGATCTGCCCACAAAGAATTTTGTCCTTGAGAGTGATAGTTATCAGTTATATTCTTACCCTCAAGGCTGGAAATTTTTTTCAGAATTTGTGCAAAATTCAACTAATCAAGTTAGAAAAGAAAGAAATTTCAATATACCTTTATCGTCACCACTTCAATTAAATAGAACATTATTTTTTATTCCTGAATAAATAAAATATAATATTTCTATGTGAGGGAAAAATAAAATAAATTTTAAAAAATTGATTATCAGCTGCACTGGCTCCTGCAATAACCAAACTGATTTAGGAAATACTCCCTGAAAGACTCATTGTCTATTTCAAGGTCTGCTGGATTGTTAGCAAGTAACCTATGACAATTTGTTACTTAAGTAGGAGTATGAATGAATGTTATTATATAAAATGTGCAATGGTACCATAAAGAAAGTAGATAAGCAAGAGTTAAAATTAGTAAGAAGAAATAATGCAATAAGGCAATCAAATTAGCATGAGCTTTCAATAGGTACCTTGAATACCTTTTGTTCCATCATACAAAAGCATCTGTTTAGCTACCAAGTGAATTAGATTCATTTGCATTTATCGCCTTTTTAATACACTAAAATTTACTGGGCAAAATATAAGTCTACTTTTTAACCTATAGCTCACAGATTTCCAAGAGATTTAGCCAGTTCCCCAAACTTCTTCGAATACAGTTCCTCTAGATTTAAAATATGAAAATGAAATCAATAGCTTTACCAAACTCCTTGACTCAAACTAAATGCAAGTACTACATAATTTTTGAAGTTAAGAAATCCTTGTGGGTTTAAATGTTTATCACTTGTTATTTTTATATGTTTGATATCTAATGAAATACTATAATTAGGAAAAAGCTCTAGTTGTTCAGGCAGATAGAGAACTGTTTATTTCACCATTACCTAACCACAGCACAGAAAAAAAATAATCTTTTGTATATACATGTTGTTCATTTCATTTTCCAACTAAACATATTGTTTATATTAACTACTTAAGTATCTCCACAAATATATGACTTGTCCCAAGGTTGATTACAAATTCTTCTAGGACAAAGCACAAGCCTAAACTTACAGTAGATGCAAAATAAACACTTATTTTATTTTGAGGTTACATTTTATAAATTATTAAAATAATGTTAAATCTTATAATTGAGTAAAGCAATGAGTAAGTAGTGCTATGAATATTGGCTGTAAATTGTTTTAAGCAATTTAGATTGAAGGAATACATGCAAAATTATCTTATTAAATTCTTGTTAAAATATTCATAAATATATGAACACTGTTCATATCTACTTTGAGAATAATGAAAATGCTTTGTTGGCTAGACATAAAATAAAATTTTACTTATAGGTATGTAAAGATTGATTTCAGAGTAAATATTTTATATTCTTTTTTATCCTGTGTCACCATTGAAATGATCATGATGTTTAAACTAAATTTGTGATCTAGTAAATGAGAGTAGTTTCAGCTGTTTTGTAACTGGAATCATCTTTTGAAACATTAGATTTATTTTCCATGTCACCATGAAAATTAATACACTATAAAATAAAATCAATGTCCTTGAAAATCTTATGGCACACCTTTCTGTTAAATATTTTTTTATAGTTTTTATACTACCATATTTTTTATCGTTTTTATACTACCATATGGATTTTTTTTCTTACCTGAATTTTCCTAATTTGAAAAGGCCATGTTTGTTAAACCTACAATGAAGCAAGTAAAAAATGCTGAGATATAAAGTGCTTTGGGCTGTAGGTTTTTATTCCTAATAAATTATTATTAATAGTTACGAATCGAAACATATATGTAATTACATTATATTAAAGCAAACATATATTGAGTTAAAATATACCTGACATTTGCAGATCAGTTTCCATGCATAATCTCATTTATAACTATACTGACCCAGTAAAGCTGATACCATTATTATTCCCATTTCACAGGGGAGGGAAATGAGGTATAGAGAGATTAAGAAGGAAGAAATTAACAGGAAGAAGTGAAGAATTTGGGAGAAACAGAGAAAACCAATAACACCAGAACTTTTCCTCTCAAAAGGGATTTCCACCTCTTATTCTACTTTTAGAAAGGACAAAGTATGACAACAGTGGAGCAACATATTCAAGAAATTAAGAAAAAAAAATGGTATGGAGCAGGGACTCTTTATCCAGTTAAGCTTTTCTTTAAGTCTCAAAGCCATATTTAAAAAAAAAAATGCTGTATTTTGAAGAACATTGAAGAACAATGTTATCTTCTTTCTGAGGAATCCAGTAGAGGATGAACCTCATTGAACCAAAAGATGACGATAAAAACTTTGGCAAAAAGAATGACATTAATCATTTTGTGTTTAATTGTTGAGCTAGGACTACCACGAGAGTGAAGTCATGAGTTAAATGATTAAATGTAACCGTTATACAGTCTGATAAAGTAGAAAGATGCTACTAGAAAAATTGGGAGAGAATAGGTAGAAAAAGAAGAAATTAAAATAAGGTTATTGATAGATATGTAATAAATGTTAGTCAAAAGATATATAAAACCAACATAAATGATAGTATAATGTTAAGTAAGAAAATATATGTATTTTTTAAAAAAGATTTTATTTCTTTGGGAGAGAGAGCTTGAGCAGGCAGAGAGACAGAGGGAAAGAATTTCAAGCAGACCTCAGGCTGAGCACAGAGCTCGATGTCACATGGAGCTCCATCTCATGACCCTGAGATCACGACCTGAGCTGAAACCAAGAGTCAGTTGAGAATCAGGTCAGGATCTCAGGGTCATGAGATGGAGCCCCATGTCATCGTACTCTGCACTCAGAGGAGAGTCTGCTTGAGATTCTCTCTCTCCCTCTCCCTCTGTCCCCCACCCCACTCATGCTCTCTCTAAATAAATAAATAAATCTTTTAAGAAAATACAAACACAACACTAAAATAAAAGTGAAAACTTATCTAAGTACTAAAAAAAAAAAAAAAAAAGATTCTAAGAAATTCAGAGACATTGGGTGCTTGGGTGGCTCAGTTGGTTGAGTGTCTGCCTTCAGCTCAGGTCAGCCCCACATCAGGCTTTCTGCTCAGCTGGGAGTCTGCTTCTCCCTCTGCCCCTCCTACCTCCATATTCTCTCTCTCTCTCTGCCAGATAAATAAATAAATAAGAAAAAAAAAAAAAAAGAAGTAGGGGCACCTGGGTAGCTCAGTGGGTTAAGCCTCTGCCTTCAGCAGATCATGATCTCAGGGTCCTAGGATTGAGCCCTGCATTGGGCTTTCTGCTCAGCAGGGAGCCTGCTTCCCACTCTGTGCCTGCCTCTCTGCCTACTTGTGGTCTCCCTTTCTGGCCAAATAAATAAATCAAATCTTTAAAAAAAAAAAAGTATTAAACAGCCATATAGAGGTGGCAATGCCACAGTGACTAACAAGTGAGATTTCAACTGTGTGATAAATTTGTCCAGAGCTTTATATTATCAGTTGAAAATATAATTTTGTGAGCTATGCAAAATGATTGGTCATTAAGAACTTATCTGAAGGTGATGTGGCATATATCACAAACTGGAAGGTTTTGGTCTGTGGGTTATATCTGTTTTTCATATTAAGTTTTACTTTTAAATTGAAAAGTGTTATCGCATAGAATATGTTTTTAAAATTAATTTAACTGACAATATTTTTCAAAAGAATTTCCCATATAATCTACTATTCTACTTGGCTTAAAAAAATAGATCTGGCAACACTGGGTTTGCATTCCTACCCAGCAATAAATGGAAGGAGCTTCCCAACCCTCTGGGTGATGCACATACTCTGAATCATGGCACAATTTCTCTCTTGTGTATTGTGTCCTCACTTTTAACCCATGCTTGTATTTCCTATATCTATGCCTTCTTTACTGACTGACTCATGGCACCAAGAGATTTGACTATTCCATTCCAGGCCTGTAGAATAGAATCAAAAAATGAAAATGTGAAATGTAGAGAAATTAATTTAATACAAGGAAGAACATTTCAAAATCAGGAGTAATTAATTGTGTTAATATTATTTTTCTTTAGTTAAAAAATGTCCACTTAAAATGTCCATTAATTAAAAACATGATGCTCCAAACAAGACTTTAAAAGGTTCTGCATACAGGGTTAATAAACCATGAACCAACTTTTGGTAGAGACCATGATCGAGCAAATAAGAGAAAGAGTCAAGAAAAGAAACATTTATATAATTGATGACAAATAAAATAAATAAAATAATAAAGTGCCATGCTATGGGACAGAAGAAACCCAAAGTGAAGCTTACAGAAGCTATCTTTCTTTGAATACTGATGATTTTATTGATTTTTTATGATTTGTATTTAGTTTCTTAATTTCTAGTTATATTACTATATAATCATCAAGTATATTATTTTCAAAAAATAAAGAAATCTATTGTATCTAGGCTATCTCATGAAGAGATTCTCCAATTCTTCAAAAAAAGTTAAAGTGTCCATGGTACACTGACTTTACCTACAAAAAAAGAAAGCTTCAAAATCCCTAGACATCCACCCAGCTGTTTCTAGCTTCTGTTATATTTATACTGATTTATCTAGCATGGCATATAATTAGTTGTTTGGGTTATTGAATAAAGCCTGACTGTACTTGATTATGATTCAGAACACATTATTTATATTGTCATTATGAAGGCAGTTTTGAGCCAAGGTGCATTTCAACTTTTTTTTTTTAACTGAGAAAAAAAAAGGTACATAGCTCTCCCTAAATCACTATAAATTATTTGCTTTAAGTGCTTAATGAAAACATTATGGTTTTTAATTTTTAATAAATGTGTTTAGAGAGTTCTAAAATACTCATATCCACGTAATAATAAAATTTTTCTTCATAGCCTATAGAAGTTTTTCACAGCCTTTAAAACTAACTCAAACTCCATGTTTATGTTAATTTTTCTCATAAATTTCATTAAAAAGAGTTAATTAATTTATATTTATAATGCATATGGTAATGTTTTATGATTCCATCTATTTGCCATAGTGGACACAGTCATATTCATGGAAGTCACAAAGCGAGAAGGCAGGAAGTATAGCTGACAGGGCTTCATTCTCCTTTAGGACCAAAGTTTTCATATACCATCACTTTATTTTTTTTTAAGATATCACCTCACACCAGTTAGAATGGCCAAAATCAACAAGACAGGAAACAACGTGTGTTGGAGAGGATGTGGAGAAAGGGGAACCCTCCTACACTGTTGGTGGGAATGCAAGTTGGTGCAGCCACTCTGGAGAACAGTGTGGAGGTTCCTCAAGAAGTTAAAAATAGAGCTTCCCTATGACCCTGCAATTGCACTACTGGGTATTTACCCCAAAGATACAGATGTAG
>PISX010019248.1:0-38603 GCA_004024625.1 Mellivora capensis
AAGTCAGGAAATGACAGATGCTGGCAAGGATGTGGAGAAAGGGGAACCCTCCTACACTGTTGGTGGGAATGCAAGCTGGTGCAACCGCTCTGGAAAACAGCATGGAGGTTCCTCAAAAAGTTGAAAATAGAACTACCCTATGACCCAGCAATTGCACTACTGGGTATTTACCCTAAAGATACAAATGTAGTGATCCGAAGGGGCACGTGCACCCGAATGTTTACAGCAGCAATGTCTACAATAGCCAAACTATGGAAAGAGCCTAGATGTCCATCAACAGATGAATGGATAAAGAAGAGGTGGTATATATACACGATGGAATACTATGCAGCCATCAAAAGAAATGAAATCTTGCCATTCGCAATGACGTGGATGGAACTAGAGGGTATCGTGCTTAGTGAAATAAGTCAATCAGAGAAAGACAACTATCATATGATATCCCTGATATGAGGAAGTGGAGAGGCAATATGGGGGATTAGGGGGGCAGAAAAGGAAGAAAAGAAACAAGATGGGATTGGGAGGGAGACAAACCATAAGTTAAGTGACTCTTAATCTCACAAAACAAACTGAGGGTTGCTGGGGGGAGGGGGTCGGGAAAGAGGGGTGGGGTAATGGACACTGGGGAGGGTATGTGCTATGGTTAGTGCTGTGAAGTGTGTAAACCTGGCCATTCACAGACATGTACCCTTGGGGATAAAAATTAAAAAAAAATAGGAAAAAAAAGAAAAAAAAAGATGGCAGGGAGAGTAACAACATCGTGATTTAAGTTCCTTCTCATGGCTTGGTACTCTGCTCATGCCTCTCTCCCTTCCCGCCTTGTTGGGTCTCTCTGTTGGTAGGTGCACCCGGATAGTCTTCATAGTCTTCATAGCTGATTTGCTGATAGAATGAACCAAAAAACAAACAAAACAAAACAAACCACAACCTCTAACTTCCACCTGATGAAAATCATGGGGTTGTTGAAACAGGAAGAACTATTAATGTATATTTGTCTCTATCTCTTTCATTTCTTTTACTCATCATCATACAGAGTAGTCTGTATGCTGACAAAGGTGCAGAACGACTACCGTAGAGCTAAATCTCTACCAGGATTGCTGGGAGGGACGGCTGCCTCCCCCGGATGCTCCTGCCATCCTAGAGCCTAATGAGCCCTGGAGCCTGCAGAGCCGCCGGCACGGAGTGATTTCACCCAGGGCCCCGAGGATCCACAGGCTGATTTGTATGTTCTCACTGTAGCGGTTTCTGAAGCCTCAATTTCTGAGGTCTTCCGTGGCACACTGTAATTTCAGGATTGGCAGCGATGCTGGCAAGATCGAAAAGAAAACATATTTAGGGAAACAGGAATTTCTCTCAACCTTTATTTTGACATTCAGCGGTCGATGATGGATGTTTCAAATTACTCTTGATAAGAAGCTATCAGTAGGAGTTATTTTGTTTCACAGATACCTGGCAGGTCAAAAACACACTCAAATTGAACAAATATTCTCAAATTAAGTACGGAGAATAGGAAGGCTTTATAACTCATGATGCAGAAAGACAGGGAATTCAATGAGTGGATCTGTGGCTTTGGTGGTCTGGTGAGCCTGGTGTGTGTGGGAGCGGACAGCAGGGCAGGTCAGACTGGAAACCCGGACCCGGTTGGTTTAATCTCACCAACCGGAGCTGACTTAAGGAACAGGTTGAGAAAACCCACCACCCAGCCCATCAGGAGAGCAGGGAACACTTTGGATTGAATGAGCCTTTTAAGGTCCCTTCAGTTTCAAATGTATTTCACTAGTTACTTTTGCCCTCTGGGACCTTAGTTTCCCCATCTGTAAAATGGGAAGATAATATCCTTCTTGTTGCTAACTGCTTTGTAAATTGTGATGCATTCTGCAGCTGCTTATTTGTCTCTGGGTATGTGATACCTACTGTGACAGTAAAGGCAGTAGATGTGTCTCCCTAGCAAACCATTTTCAATTTCTAACACAGCTGTAAGAAGTCGTGACTTCCATGCATATATATGATGTATATATAGTGTTTGGAAGTAATAGTCATTGTATAAACATTTATTGAGCATTTACTCCATGCTGGGCACTGTGCTTGGTGCCAGAGATATAAAGCCAGTGAGGCAAAAAGTACATGTAATGCTTTGTTGTAATATTGTGGTCCATATCTCTCCTGTTGCTGTTTATAAATAATGCTGTGGATTTTTTAAAAATATAAAGAATTGAGGTTGGTTAAGTGGCCGACTCTTGATTTCAGCTCAGGTTGTAATCTCAGGGTCCCAGGATTGAGTCCCACATTGAGCTCTGTGCTCAGTGGGGAGTCTGATGGAGGAGTCTCCCTCTCCCTCTGCCCCTACTCCCCACTCTCTCTCTCAAGTAAACAAACACATCTTTATTAAAGATTTAAAAAATATTTATTTATTGGAAAAAGCGTGAGCATGGGGAGGGGCAGAGGGAGAAGCAGACTGCCTACTGAGCAGGGAGCCTGATGCCAGACTTGATCCCGGGACTCTGGGATCATGACCTGAGCCAAAGACAGATGCTTAACTGACTGAGCCACCCAGGCAACCCAATAAATACATCTTTAAAAAATATAAAGAATTAATGTGATTGTTATAATTTGTTAAAAAATACAATGCATTCATTTATTGCTGCATTTTAATCTCAAGTGGAATGCCTCATGTACATAGGACTGGATGTTGGCAATAGCCCTCGGCATGGTTGAAAAAAGCCTCCTTGTAAACTGCTATGTCTATAAATTGGTAACTTGGCTTTTGCCTTAAAATTTTTAAAATGTCTTAGTGATTTCAACTTTAAGGCATTTATCCTAATAGAGATGTGCCTGATACTTCACAGTCAAAGATGTGTAAGCAATGATTATAATAGCAACATTGGACACATTCTAAAGAGTCAATGACAGGAGAAGAGCAAAATAAAATTTGGCTCGGTAGGCTGATCTGTCGTGTCACCTATAGGTGATCCCACATTCTCCAGGGAAGTTGTTGGGGCTGAAACTCAAGCTCCCCAGGGCCATCAGTTTCCCGGATGGCTGTTTTCCGTGCTCTGGATGGAATTTGTTGCCTTCTGGGGCAAGATGGACTACATCTTATTTGATAGCATTTCACATCAGGAAAATGAGAAGGTCAGGAACGATATGTGCCTCAGGAAAGCAACATTTCCTAGCAACCTCTAGCCATCCCCCACTTCTACCCCATTGGCCAGACCTGTGCGTGGTTGGTAGATGGCTAGGTCCACCTGCCCCTGTTGTCACACAGGAGTTCCCTATAGAAAAGGGCTTTGTCTGAGTTCTGTTTTACCCTGCAGTGCCCCCCCACTTTTCATAGGAGGACTCCACCTTCTCTAGACCCATCCAGCTGAGTGACCCAAGGTGGGGCTAGCCTCAGGGGAGTGGGGAAGGGTCAGGGAAAGCGCCGGAACAACAGCACTCTGAGGCCACAAGCAGACAGTGAGACTGGAGGCAACAGGAAACGTGGGTGAATTTTGGCACAAGCCGGGCTGCTGCATGGTAGAGAAACGAACCCCAGCCAAAGAAGAGGAGAGTCTCACTGATGGCACCATGATATGTTACTGCATAGAAAATGCCTTCCAGTGGCCATTTCTGCCATTCACTCTTTATTAAGAAAAATTTTAATTGTGGTAAAATATGTGAAGTGTAAAATTTACCATCTTAACCATTTTTAAGCATCCAGGTCTTTGGCATTAAGTCTGTTTGTGTTGTCCTGCAACCACCACCCTCCATCTCCAGAACTTTCTCATCATCCTAAATAGAAACTCTGTAGGCATTAGACAGTAAATGTCAATTCCTCCGTGGCCTCAGGCCCTGCCAACCACAGTTCTACCTTCTGTCTCTGTGAATTTGACGACTCCAGGCACCTTGGACAAGTGCTATCAGACCGTATTTGTCCTTTAGTGACTAACTTATAATGTCTTCCAGTTTCATCCTTGTGGTGGCCTGTGTCAGAATCTCCTTCCTTCTTAAAAAAACTGAATAACGTTCCCGTTTACCCTTGAGGCCCACTTTGGGGCTATGCGGGGCCTTCCAAGTTCACGGAGGCGCCCAAACTATGGCGCAACCTACCTGGGAAAGCTCCCGGTGTGAGCACTGTAGCCTTCCACACGACGGCGTCGGGCTCTGCTTGGACCTTCAGTGCTCTCCTCCACATCTGTGTCTGCTGGGCCCCCCAAGGGAGATAAGACGTCCTCTCTGAGTCACCTGTGAAGGGCTTGGTGGGCCCAGAAGTGTCCTTCCTCTGAGCCTTACCAGAAGACAAATTGGTGCCATTTCTCTGTATAATGGATTCTGTCTTTGGGAGGGTGAGGGTAGTGGCAGGGTGTGTTACCGTATAGAAAATAGCAAAAGTAGGTGAGAAGGGTAACCATAAAGGAAAATATCTATTACTAAGTGAAAATTTCTTTCTTTCTTTTTTTTTTTTTTAAGAAATGTAGAATTCAGCCACTTTTTCTTTTTCTTTTTTTTTTTTTTTTTCAAAATCAAGTCCCTGTGGCAGAATGGCCATTCTGTTGCAAATTCTAGTCCTGAATAGGATTTACAAAAATTGGAATATTTTGCCTCCCCTTCTAATGAAGCTTAAATAATTTATTTATCTGGCTCTCACCTCAGGGGTGAACTTAAAGCACTTACAACGTTATCAATTAACATAAGGGAAACCCATCCAGCGAGAGGAGCGAGCTGGCTCTAAACCCAGGTGGAATTGAATGCACAGAGAAGGGGTTCAACAATGTGATCCTCATGTCCTGGACTCCTGGGAGGGTTTCCTTGAACTGGTTCACGTAGTCAAAAGCCTCACATTCTTTTCTGAAGGACAGTTGAGATAATTTTAATCATAATGGAGACTATATGCCGTGAAAGTCTTTAAGAGAAGGAGCGGAGAGAGTTAGTGCAGTGGAGAATACAGAGCAGGATGGCTTCCAAGCTCCATTAGCGCACAACACCTCTTGTGTGGAAGTGCGGTCTCCCCTCCCCGAGACTCATGATAACTATGAAAAGTGAAGCAAGGCTGTAAGAGAGGCCACGGGTGTTAAGCATGTTAACACTTCCATTATGTCTAAAAGCAGAAAATGGAACAAATAAAGCAGGTTGGGTTCTTTTTCCCCCACGATAATGTATGCCAGAATGTCACAAGAACTCATTGTCTGCCATGAATACAAAAATATGGGCAATTCAGGCCAAACAATGAAAACGACGCTGATTCCATAAAAGCATCCCACTCGCATTAAGTTCACCTGGCAGGGTTTTACCCTTATTTATTTCTTCCCCATAAGGGTATTCCTTGAATGGCATGATCTATAAAGTTGAAGCTACATCTGGAATTGCTTCTGCTCTCCCTCCCTGCTTTCTCAGTTTCTGAAATGTCAGAAACGCACGATGAAATAAAATGGAAGCACTGTATTTGTCCTGTTTCTTCTCTTAGGTCAAATGCGGATGTGATTTTTTGAGGCAAAATCCTCATAGTTTTCACAGGAAGCGGATGCAGGGAATCTCAGCAGGGTGTGTGATCCGTGGTCCTGTCAGGTGTCTCTGACTTCAAAGAACTTGTTCAGAAGCTTTGGCGTTGGTCCAGGGTACAGGCAGATATGGGTCCCTGCTTGCTCCTGAGCCTGGGGACCTGCTGAGCCAGTGGGGAGGGCATTCCAGGGGCTGGACAATGCACCTGGAGAAGAGGCTGGGGAATCTTCTCTGTCTCCCTGGGTCTGCAGCTCTTAAGAGGAAGTGCCTTCAGGATGGGACCCCTCAGGATGCAGCAGGGATTTGTGAACCTGAGCTGACATTTTCAGAGTAACAAGCCTGTTGCTAAGATGACAGCATGGAATGTCTGGCTGTCCCCACCATCACCAGAGTGATGGAAACAGAGAATGTAAAAGGAGAGGACACTCCAGGTTCTGGGTTTTTGAGGTGAATCATGTTAGTTTCTGCCCCTTGTTGGAGATGACTGTCAATTCAGCATGAAAATTAATTGTGAAAACCCTCCTCTCCGCTGGTTCAGTCACCTTCGGCCTTCCTAGAATAAAGCTGGCTTTTGGCACGAGGTACACAACACGAGCCCACAGCAGGTTGAACACTTGCCTCAAAGCAGCAGCACGTCTGGTCTGACCCATACATATATCTACACAAAACTGTATGTTTTCAACCCCAAAGAAAAAGTCATTCCTGGGCTAGAGAAGTTTTATTTGCCTTATCCTTATTTTCTTACCCTGTATTCCTTTCCTTTTTCCTTTGCTGACCTTTCTTACTCCTGACTCATTAAATATGGTGAGAATCAAGATTGTCCCCTAACTCTCCTTTTTCTCTACGAAAATGACTCCTCTGGGTTTTCCATGGGCATCAGGCTTGAGCATGAGGATGAAGTGTAGGCTGAGAAGGTTCAGAGGCCACTGGGAGAGCGGGAAGGGGGTATTCGGACGGAAAGGAGAGAGAAGGTGATAACAGGAGAGAGAGGAATTGAGAGGAATTTGGGGGAGGGTGAAGGAAAGAGAGAAGCCAAAGCAGGGAATCCTCAGATGTCATGGAAAATGCATTTCTAATAGCCTAGCCTTGATCATGCTTCTCCCCTCCCAGAGCCCTTCCTGGCTCCTCCAATGCCAGTAAAATCAGAACTCAGTGGAGCTCCTCACTCCAACAGCAGGACCCATCTCTCTTCTAGATTTCCTCCATTGGCCTCCTCATCCGATGCTGGAACCACACTCCGTGATTCTTCCTGCCCGAACTTTGTCCTGTTCTCTGAAGCCTCCAGCTGAGAATCTTCTCCATCCTCCCAAGCCCCTCTTGGTAACCAACTCCTTCAGGGCACCTGCCCTTCCCCCAAATGTGTGTGATGTTGTCCTCCTCCCGCAGTCAAGCCCCGTCTCGTCAGACACTAGGATGCTCTCTTCAGGATGGTGTACACCTTTGCCCTCGTCTTTGTATCTACCTCTGCTGGAGCCTCTCAGGCCTGAAGGTCATGGCACACTGTTTGGAATCACTGGACCAAGTTACGGAGCTATGCTGAAGTTAGCAGGCTAGGTACACAGAGTCATCACCTGATGCACTTTCTCCACCAGCTCCTCACTGCCTAGTGGAAGGAAGACAGGCCAAATGATCTTTTTGGGAACACATCAGGCTTACAGCAGGTAGGAATGAAATCCACCAACTAAGATGTATAAGGAATAGAAAGTCTTTCTTACAACTGCATTTATTTTGTATTCTGGGCCCTCCTTCCACTGGGGGGAGGGCGGTAGCTTAATTTCAGAGTCTCTAGGAATTCCTTCTTTTCCAAGGCTTGCCCCTAAGATTGGGGCTGCCCTGGAGCTCCACACAGCCTTCTGATGCCTTCGATCCCTGCATGGTCAGTCTTCTGCTGGTTTTCCATCCGTGAGTGTACTGCCTAACCATCCTTCACTCCTGATCCCATGGTCCATCCCTCTTTCCCACCTCTAGGCCACATGGGGGCCCGTAGGCTCATCCAGCCATCGGTTCTATGAGTGTGGCCATCAATATCCTCTGTGGTCACCTCAGACCCCTTACGACCTTCAGCTGCTCACGGGCTCATGCCCGTGGGATTGTTTCAGGTCCGCCCACTGGACTCCTGGGGATCTCTCTGCACTGGGCACATTCCCCTTCTGCTCCAGGATCCCCAAAGCCCTCTGAGCTTTCTGTCATCCCTTCCTGCTGGTGCAATTTTGGGGACCTTTCCTAGGAGTCCACCTGGGAGTCCAGGATCTTCCTAAACATTTTTCTCCTTTCTCCATTCAGGAATCCTTATTTCAGATCATCCTTATGTATGGTCCAAAATCTCTTGTCATTGCCACCTCCTTTACTGTTCCCTGGAGGCCCAAACCTTTGAAAATCCCAAACCAGGAAAACATTACTTTCTTTGATGCCACTCTATGCGGAGGCAATGGCCATGGAATGACTTACGTGACTGGAAGGGAGAAGTTGTACAAGGCAGCAAGACATAATCTGTGTGTGTGTGTGTGTGTGTGTGTGTGTGTGTGTGTGTATTGTGTGGTGTGTGTGAGAGAGAGAGAGAGAGAGAGAGAACAGTCACAGTGATCATCCTACAAGGATCAAACCCAGAAGATTCACACGGATGCAATGCTATTGATTGAACCTCAGGCTTCTTCAGATTTCCCTAGTTCCCCTACTCATGGTCTTTCCTGTTCTAGGATCCAATCCACTATGCCACAATGCATGAATGGTCAAGTCTCCATATTGTCCTCTGATGGATGATGGTTTCTCAGTCTTCCCTTGTCTTTCACGACCTTGGCAATTTAGGAGAGTCTTGGTCAGTAATTTTGTGGACTCTCCCTCCCTGTATTTGCTCTGTAACAAGCATCCTGATGCAGGGTGTTTTGGAATCAGTGCTTCATACCTGGTTTTGGACCAAGCTGTTGTTTCCAGGCATAAACATCAAAATGACAAGATCAAGCCCATCGTCTAAACCTGGGGACTCTTCACCTGGAAGTTATTCAAAAGCCGTGTTCCTAGCTGTGAAATGTTGGGAACAGTTTTGGCAATGAACTAGATGCCTGGCTTTCTAAAGTGACTGTTTCACAGAGGGAGACCCTCTTTGAGATGGGATGGAATGAGAGCTTTTTAGGAATGGGAAGGACTGGAGAGCTGACCTGACTCTCTTCATTTTACCCATTAGAAAACCAAACGGTATTTTGGTCAAATGATTGGCTCAAGATGCTAGAACTGGTTGTTTGGATGAACATTTTCCATCTAATGCTCTCCCACCACCCACTTTACTGTTGTTTGCAAATAATTTTATGAATAATAGCCCCACTTCCCTGGCAGCATGAGGAGCTCTTGCACTCTCCTGGTGGGCACAAGGGATGCTGGCAGGGGTTGAGAGCTCCTGGTGTGTGTGTGGGATGGTGGAGCCAGAGCACCTGTCCCAGTGGCCTGTGTTATATTTCACTGACCTTGGATTTTGGCCACACCCGTTCTGCTCAGGTGGGTCCCTGCTATGCTGCTGCAATGCCTCACTTTTCAGTGTGCTTTCTTCCAAGCCTTGGGAGTTTTACTTAAACCAGCATGGCGGCAGGGTCTGTTCCCATGGAGAGCCAAAACCTCCAGTCCATGAATGGACAGTATGGAGGCTGGTTCTACAAAGAGAGCACACCCAGAGGGTACCTCCGTGTCTAGAGAGACCATCCCTTCCTGGCTTTCCTCCTGTTTTGTTTCATCCCCCTCACTCCTCCTTTCTGGAATCCCTTACCAAATAAATTGTTTGCATCCAAGTCCTGATCCCTGGGGCTGTGTTTGGGGAAACCCAAACTAAGGAAGATGAACTGCATGCCCAAAAGACCCAGCTTCACCCTATTTGGCTAAACATGGCGATACAAAATATATTTACATTTATACTCATATCTAAATATCTATATCTATATTTATTTATATTATTTAGATTTACATTCATATCTATATATTTATATTATTTTGAGGGTGGGTCAAGTATATTGAGGTATAATTTATTTAGACCACATTTCACTTTTTTTAGTGTGCCGTTCTATCATCCTCCAAAATTCCCTCATGACCATTTCAAGTATAACCCCTCCACCCCAGCCCCTGACAGCCACTACTGTGCAGTTTAGCCCTTTCCAGAATGTCATATAAATGGACTCACATGGTATGCAGTCTTTTGAGCCTGTCTTCCTTAGTATGAGGCATTCTATATGCACCCACACTGTGGGGTATACCACTAGCTTGTCCTTATTTTTTTTTTTTAAGATTAATTTTACTTATTTGAGAGAGAGAGAAAGAGGTGGTGTGGGAAGAGCAGAGAGAAAGAAAATCTCAAGCAAACTCCGTGCTGAGAGCAGAGCCCGACTTCGGGCTGGATCTTACCACCTGGGATCACAACCCGAGCTGAAACTAAGAGTCAGGCACTCAACTGACTGAGCTACCCAGGCGTCCCTCCAGCTTGTCCTTTCTACTGCTGAGCAGCTTTCCATGCTATGGCGGGGTCACAGTTTGTCTCTCCATTCCCCTGTGTGAAGAACATTCGGGTTGTTTCTAGGTGACTATGAACAAAACTCCTGTGAATCTGTTTGTATAGGTTTTTGAGTGAACATAATTTTTTCATTTCTCTCCAGTAAATATGCAGGAGAGAGGAAGCTGGGTCACAGAATCAGTGTATGTTTAACCTGGTAAGGAACTCCCAAACTGTTTGATCTATGAAATGCTGGTTATTCTGTGTCTTCTTCAGCATTTGGTGTTGTCAGCTGTATTGACTTTAGTAATTTTAATTAAATAGGTGTGTGTATCTCATCATGGTTTATTGCATTTCTCCAGTCACTCATGATGTTGAGCACCTTTTTGGGGGGGAGGTTTCTTGGCTATTTGCATATCTTGTTCATTAAGTGTCTGTTCAAATCATTCCCCCATTTTAAAAAAATTGACACTGATATGAAGAATTTGAGAAGCAGGGCAGAGGATCATAGGGAAAGGGAGGGAAAAAGGAAACAAGATGAAACCAGAAACCAGAGAGGGAGACAAACCATAAGAGACTCTTAATCTCAGGAAACAAACTGAAGATTGCTCGAGGGGAGGGGCGGGGGGGATGGGGTGGGTGGGTGATGGACATTGGGGAGGGTATGTGCAATGCTGAGGGCTGTGAATTGTGCAAGACTGATGAATCACAGACCTGTGCTCCTGAAACAAATAATACATTATAGTTAATTAAAAAAAAGGAAAAAGTTGGGACATTTGTTTTGATGCCACTTTTTGGAATCTTTAACAAAAGAATCCAGAAAATTGAGATTTGTACATGGCATCTTTCAGACATTTTAAAAATAGGATCCAGCTTAAGAGATTTAGGGACATCACATGGCTTCTTCAAGTTAACTCCCTACTGGGTTTTCAACCCTGAGTCTTCTGAATCGAAATCTAAGGTTCCTGTCACTACACCAGGGAAATATCACTAAACAAACAGGGATCACACGCTGAAGCGTGGAAACCCACTGGCCCCATTTTGTGAACTCCACTTGTGGCCACACTGACAATCCCAGAGGTGCTGGGATCCAAGACTCACTTGCTGAGTAGGTGAGACATATTCATTCTCGGCAGGACTTACCCAGCAATGAGCCATGTATATGTCACACTCAAACACAGACTCAAATTCACAAAGGCAGCCAGTAGAATTCTGGTCACCAGGAGCCAAGCCAAGCGGACGGGGGCTGCAGCGTTAGTGTTTATTGGGTACGGGGCTTCCGTTGTGCAAGATGAAAAGGGTTCTGGAGGTGGACGCTGGGGATGGTGGCACAACAGTGTGAGTGGACTTAATACCACTGAACTGTCTATTGGAAAATGGTTAAGATGGTACATTTTATGGTATGGGTATTTTACCAGGATTTTAAAAAACACAAAATAACATGAACACAAAGGTACAGGCTGGGAAGAAACAAAAAGCCACGCATCTCATCATTTTCACACCAATTCTGCTATATCAAAAATGTCTTCTGATGCAAGACAAGGGCTGTGTCTTTGCTGCTAAAGGCAGATGAGCCCCATCTGGGGATAACACATTTGGATTTTACATCACCTTGGCAGTGACCAATGGTTCTTTAAGCTTTTATGCTCACAAATAACATTTTGCATTTGCATTTTGCATGCTATAATCGTTCATTAAATGCAAGTCTGCTATCTTGTGAATGTCAGAGAATTCCACACAGACATGGGTAAACAAAAATACGGACCCTTAAGGAAGGGGATTGAAACAAAGCACTCTGCTCACCTATTCAACGGGAAGGTGGGTCCAAACAGTAGCAACAACGATTTTCACGGATGTGGGTCAAGGCTATTGTAAGCAGATGCGTCAGACTTCACCAGGACCCAGGGCCCTTGGCGGGGCTGGGTTTAAGCATTCTGATGGCCCCGTCTGAAATTTGCTCCCTCATTATCAAGAAAACCACGTGTGTCCCCGGTCGTCCTTAAGAATCTGTGTTCAAGGTCGTATGGAGGCTCTGTGATTGTGAAGGCCTTTTCAGGCCTACCCTTCCCACGTGATTATGGAGAAGCCGCGGGGTCCTGTGTGCTCAAGGCGAGTAAGGTCTGTATAACTGGCCGCGGCTGTTCTTCACTGGAAAATGTTCGCATCTTTGGGGCCCTAAACCTTTTCCTTTACCCATCATAAGGGGAAAATCCCAAGTCACATGGATGAATCATCTTAAAAGAGAGGACCCTTTTATCTTATAATTGTCCAAAAGTGGGGGCTAAGTGGCCAGAGTCAAACATTAAAACTCTGTCTCTAAGCCAAACAAGCAAACAAAAGTGATGAAGGCCCCCTTGCCAGCACTGGGGACTCTGCCATGTCTGGGGGTGTGGGTAATGTTGGGGTAGGATTTGGCCTTTCTATCTTTGAACTCCTGGAGGTTTCTGTGTTGTAGAATGGCCCCTCTTCAAATTCAATCGCTCCTGTACACCTTAACGAAATTGTTGCTATATTCACAAATCACCTACATTTACTTCGTATTTTTCATTAATAGACTTAATTCGATTTTTTATTTACTTTGCTCTAGCCAGTAGTTTCCACACTTCAGTGTGCATTCTGAGTTTGCATTTCTATCATTTCCCAGGTGATGTTGCTACTTCTGCTGTGGGAGCTACACTTGGACAACCATTGTTCTAAACAGGAGTATCCCAGAAATTGTGAATTGGATATGGCAGTTTTATTGCTTTGCTAATACATATTGAAACATGGATATAACTGGGGTGCCTGGGTGGCTCAGTCAGTCAGTGTTGGACTGTTGATTTCTGCTTAGGTCATGACCTCAGGGTTGTGAGATGGAGACCCACATCGAGCCTCATGTCCAAGGCCTGTGTTAGGGTCCACGCTGGGCATGGAGCCTGCTTAAGACTCTTTCTCTCCCTTTCCCTCTGCCTCCCAACCCCTGCTTACCTGCACTCTCTCTCTCTCAAAAAAAAAAAAGGCAAAAAAAAATATGGATAGAACTTATAGTTATGGGGCTCCTGGTTGGCTCAGTTGTTAAGCATCTGCCTTCGGCTCAGGTCATGATCCCAGGGTCCTGGCATCAAGCCCTGCATCAGGCTCCCTGCTCAGTGGGAAGCCTGCTTCTCCCTCTCTGACCCCCCCCACCCCCCGCTTGTGCTTGCTCTCTCTCGCTGTCTCTCTCTCTGTCAAATAAATAAAATCTCTAAAAAATAAAAAGAACTTATAATTGTATATAGTGATTTTGTGTTCCACTGAGTATCCCAGATATAGTGATAAAAACACTGGATTTGAATTCAGAAGACTAACAATTGAAAAGCCAATAGCGGGACACCTGGGTGGCTCAGTTGGTTAAGCGGCTGCCTTCGGCTCAGGTCATGATCCCAGGGTTCTGGGATCGAGTCCCACATCGGGCTCCTT
Organism: Mellivora capensis; assembly: GCA_004024625.1. Taxonomy (NCBI): domain Eukaryota; kingdom Metazoa; phylum Chordata; class Mammalia; order Carnivora; family Mustelidae; genus Mellivora; species Mellivora capensis. The sequence goes on from PISX010019248.1 coordinate 13,382, forward strand.
GCTCGGCAGGCCTGCTTCTCCCTCTGCCTCTGCCTGCCACTCTGTCTTCCTGTGCTCACTCTCTCACTCTCTCTCTCTGACAAATAAATAAAATCTTAAAAAAAAGAAAAGAAAAGAAAAGCCAATACCATGTTATCTTAGAGAAGCACCCATCTCTCTAAGTCTTAGCTTCCTTATTTGTACAATGGGAAAGATCTTAGAATTATCACCTTTGTTTCTTCTTCTTCTTTTTTAAAGATTTTATTTATTTTTTTAAAGGATTTTATTTATTTATTTGACAGAGATCACAGATAGGCAGAGAGGCAGGCAGAGAGAGAGGTGAGCTGAAGACAGAGGCTCTAACCACTGAGCCACCCAGGTGCTCCATACTTATCACCTTTAAATCCAAAACAGAGAGATGATCATGACCACATGGGGCTCGTGAATGGGGTGACGACAATCACAAAGAAACCAAAATTGAACAGTACTGTAATGGTTTAGGGTGGGATTGCAAGATGTCTATTGCTTCTGAAGGGCCAAACTTTGTGGAGAGTTGCAAAAATATATCTGGAGGAGGGATTCACGTGGAAAATAGGAGAATATGTTAGTGAGCTGGCTAGGATTGAGGTGCAGGAAGGCTAAAATATAGATGAGCTACTTGCTTGCGGTAGGAATTTTAGATTTGACTTAGTTCAGGCAGCAAGTCAACCCCAGAAGCAGGCATGTGAAAAACAGCAAGCAGGAGTAGGTTATGAGCACTGAGCACCAACAAGGGGTCAGAAAACAAAAGCAGTGGACGAGAAAGCTCAGACGAGAGGCCTGGGAGGGCTCTCCTGGGTATTTACCCTGGGAAAAGAAGGAAGAGTCTTCTCAGAGAACGCAATCGTTGTAACGTGGAGTTGCTCACAAGCCGGTATTTCAAGGTTGGGGAGCAGGGTGAGGTAGGGGACACCTGGACAGTGAAAAGAAAACTGTGCAACCTGAAGATATAGGGCAGAGTGCCCCTGGGAATGATGTCATGGTCAATTTTAGATGCCAAAGAGACATACTGATGTGGAAATGTCACACACTGCTTTTCCCAATCTGCCTTCTAGGACACACTAGTTTGTACAATACAATGTGGTGTTTTGAATTTAAAAAAGCAGCGGGGAGAGTTTGTGATTGTTTCATAAAAGTGTTGCATATAATGGTGCTCCTTCAAGTTAGCCTCAATGCAAGCAGCACATTAAAGGCTCTGAGAAGTTCTGCAGTAAAAGAAACTGATTGTAAGGTAATGTCCACTCAAATACCCAAATACCTACGAAGTCCATTCACATAATGTCCGCAAATGCCTTGAAGGGCTAATGTTCCCAGGAACAGTGTAGGATCAAGCAGAGATAAATCATTTTTCTATCTCATAGCTCAGGTTATAGAGATGTCTATCCCCTGGACTTTTATTTCCTGAAGCAAAGAGTCAGAGATCAAAGGAGAAGTAACTGACCATCTCTACATCCTCTCCCCCACCGCCAACAAGTTAGGCCAGCATTTCTTCAATTAGAAGTTCAGTGAGAAATTCAGCCAAAGATAATGTGTCTATTCAGTGTTTGTTTTAGCAACACAGAACCACAGATGAAGATTAGATGAGAACAGTCTCAAATAGTTGCTTCTTGGTCTGGTGGAAAGTTTGTTGAGCAGTTACTATGCATCAGACTCTAGTTACTGAGTGAAAAAAGATGTGTAGAAGATCATCTTGGTGTGAAAATACACAGAAGCAGACCCCAGGGCAAGGAGTCGATCGCAACGAGTAGGGACATGGGGCAGGAAGAGAAGGCGGGCAGCATAGGGTGCCTGATTGAGCAGGGAAGTTCTGGGGGACAGTGAAGAACAAGCACTTCAGTGTCATTTCTCCAGAGAGCCAGAGGGAGCTGGGGCAACTAACTGTCAACTCCCATCATTCTGAATTGAAGACTGATTCTGGGGACGGCTCTCTGACGCTTCCAGCTTGCCCTGTGGTCAGGGTGACAGGGGTCCCATGACCAGAACAGATGGTCCTAGGGGCAGGAGGAGCTGCAGGTGTTTACAGAGAGCAGCTTTGCTGTGTGGATGTGAGTGCCCAGAGGACACAGGCAGAGTGTGACCTTGATTGCTACAGGTCTGGGATAATGCTATATGAAAGACGGGGTCCCTCAGGAGCTAATGGGGTCTTTCCGGGGTTGAGAACCAGACATAGCACAGACACCCGGGCTCTGCCAGGGGTTTCCAACTGACTGCATCTCACTATACATCCTGTTGGACCTTGACCCCCTGTTCTCACACTGAGGCATTTTAGCTGTGGTCAGTGTTTATCTAAGTTATTTCCCCTTGCGTTCACTGAAGCAAGACACTGTTCTGGCAGGTGAGCCCTGCCCATGCCCCTGGTCTGGGATGGACTGTATCCTCAGTGTGGCAAGGGTCCCAGGACTACAGTTGCTGGCTCTCTGCCCTGGATCGTGGGAAGCACTACACAGGGCCAGGGGAGTGTCCTGGTGAAGGGTGTGGGTCTGGCTGGACTGAGGGCCCCTGAGTCTTAATCTCTCCCCTCTACAGTGCTCCCGTGTAAATGGAAGGGATGCTTACTTTGGGGTTTACCTTCCAATGTGTCTGCTTTATCGTCTGTGACACTGTTCTTCCACAGGACAAACTTGCTTTCGGTAATCACCAGGAAATAATGAGAATAGTCCTATTTTCTTGATTTTTCCCCTTTAGTTCTAAACCCCTTTATATTTAAAATATAAGAATAAGTTTCAACTTTAAAGATACTATTTAAATACAATTAGTACAATTTCTCAGATTTGGGCCCCACTGTGCACTTTCTACACTAAAATAAGTCACTTCACGGCTTGCCTTCTGTTTCATCATTTTGGATTTTAAACACGAATCAAAAACTCTACATGGTCACATAGAACAACAGAAGTGAAGTAACTCAAGTTTTGCTTCTTTGCCTTTATAACCACAGTGCTATCATGGTTTATTCAGGATCTGCTGTTAATATGTGCATACATGGTGTCCCAGGACCTGTGATTGCACCTGAAACGAAGTATATACAACTCAGCCTAGAAACCTTCTTGTGCAAAAGAGCCGGGAGCTGAGTCCACATGGGTCAGGGGCCGACTGTATGACGGGATTCTCTGAGCCAACTTCTGTGTTGAACACAATGTTTAAGAAAGGATAAGCCATCAAAGCATGACATTTTGAAGCTTACACACACATATGTAAATAAGGTTCATCAGTGATCGTAGTCACTGTTCAGGACTTTGATCAACACAAAACTTTTTGTTTTCAGAGAGGAATATTTTCTTTCTGATGCTGTTAAGATTTGCTGGGCTACAGTTTTAATAAAAAGCAGAGGAATTTTCATCAGTGTTATTATTGTTTCTGACTTTTTTTTTTTAAAGATTTTATTTATTTATTTGACAGAGATCACAAGTAGGCAGAGAGGCAGGCAGGGAGAGAGGGGAGGAAGCAGGCTCTCCACGGAGCAGAGAGCCCAATGCGAGGCTCGATCCCAGGACCCTGGGACCATGACCTGAGCCGAAAGCAGAGGCTTTAACCCACTGAGCCACCCAGGCGCCCCATTATTGTTTCTGACTTTGCATCCATGGCCCTGTCCTTGATGCACGACCGACTCACAGTTCTGTTGTGGGATCAAGTCCACTGAAACAAGTAAAGCACAAAGAAGAAGGCTTCCAGTTTGCTATTTGTTTGGCTAGAAGACACAGATACCCCTTCTAGAAGAATCCAGAAGCATTTCAGGAAAGGCTGTCCATGAGTCAGAAAAATCCTTACATTAAGAAGGCAGAAATGATCAAGATTCTTCTAAAAAAATAATTCTGGGGGACTCGACCAGATAGCAAGAACTATCACAAACTATAGTAACTAATTAGTGGGATATTGGGGCAAGAACAGGCAAACAGATGAGAGGAACAGAAGAGGGAGTTGAGAAACAGACCCACTAACATGTGGAAACTTGATATATGACAAATCCCTGTGTAGAGTAAAAATCATTTAGTAAATGGTGCTGGGTCACCCATTTAACCATATGGAAAAGAATGAAGTTAATCCCTCTCACAAGCTACTAGAACTTAATACTAGATGGGTGAGATAAAAAAGAGAACTGTAAAATTTAAGCATTTTTCAAAAAAAGAATAGAATAGCTAACCTGAGGATAGAAAAGATTTTCTTATACAACAGAAAAAAAAAAAAAGTCCTATCTACAGGTGAAAAGACTGAATAAATAAGAATTGAAGAAATATAAGAAAAGATTCTCCAGGTCATTTGTAATCAGTGGAATGTAAATTTAGGTGATCAGGAGATACCATTCTATGCTCCCTGGAGTGGCAAAATGAAAGAATCTGATAGGAAGTGTTGGTGAAGATGTGAATTACAGAGAACAACTCAACACTGCTGGTGGGGGTCAAATGGGTGCAACCACTCTGGAAAATAATTGGGTGCCATCTTGGAAATGTGAACTCTGGTGCAGTAATTCCACTCCCAGTGTATACTCTACTTTTGTACATCACACCAGGGGACAGGCACAAGAATATTCATAACTTCATTGTTCTATTTTTGAAAATGATTTTGTTGTGCAAAGCAACACACAGTAAATGAAACTCCTATTAGTCATCACTAGGCAACACATTAGAACATTGCTGGCCCCCAAGAATCCTTGCATTCACCTTCTGATAACTCTCCCCCACTCTCCTGGTTCCTACTGTAACTATATATTGGCTTTTATTCACTGTTTTATTTACTATTAGGAATCCCTAAACATATAGTTCTCTTTTGCCTGTTTTTGAACTTTCTATAAATAGGACCACACACTATGTATTATTTTGCTTCTGCATTTTTTATTACTCAACATTATGCTTTTGAGATTCATGCATATTATAATATGGTGGTTATAGTTCATTTATTTTTATTGTTTGTGTAATAATTGATTGTTTGTCTATACCTCTATTCGCTCTATAGTTCATGGACATTTGGATTGTTTCAGTTTTTGGCTAATATAATCATTACATTAAATTGGATTTCCTTGATTACTGAGAGTTAGACATTTTTCATATGTTTATTGACTATTAGGATTCCCTTCTGTCCATGTATATGTAAAGTGTGTTTTTTGGCCCATTATTTTCCCATTATATTGTCTTTCTTACTGTTTTATGTGGTTTGAGCTCTCCGTGTTTTTTTTTTTAAAGATTTAATTTATTTATTTGACAGAGATCACAAGCAGGCAGAGAGGCAGGCAGAGAGAGGAGGAAGCAGGCTCCCCAAAGAGCAGAGAGCCTGACGCGGGGCTCGATCCCAGGACCCTGGGATCATGACCCGAGCCGAAGGCAGAGGCTTAACCCACTGAGCCACCCAGGCGCCCCAAGAGCTCTCCGTTTTATGTGCATGAAATATCTTCTCCCACTGTGTGACTTGCTTTTTCAGTCTTTTAGTGATGGCTTTCAATGAATAGAATTCTAATTTTTTAATGTATTTAAATTTATCAGTTTTTTATCCCTTTATGTTTAGTATATTTTTGTGTCTTGTTTAAGAAATCTTTATCTTAGGGTGAAAGAGACAGTCTCCTAAGACACCTTCCAAATACTTTATATTATTATTATTACTTTTCTTTCATTTTGCTTTTCACTTAGAACTTATCTAGAATTGAATATTGTGTATGGTATGAGGTAGGGGTCTATTTCATATTTTCTTTGTGGATGCTCAATTGTCCCAGCCACATATGTCTTAAAGTCTGTTCCTTCTCCCATTGCCTTTCAATTTTACTTTTTTCATAAATCAAGTGTCCTTATATATATTTGGGTCTTTTTAAAAATACTCTATAACTATTCCATTAATCTATTTATTTACCTTTCAACCAATGATATGTTGCTTTAACTGGTACATTATTCTTTTAAGTCTTGGTATTGGGTAGAGCAAGTCTACTCTCCTCTTTCTTCTTCATGAGGATCTCAACTGTTGTCGGTCCTTTTCATTCCCATATAAGTTTTAGAATCTGCTGGTTGGATTAATGGAGATTGCAGTGAATATACATCGATTTAGGGTGGAATTGGTATTTTTATCATATTGAGTCTATCAATCCATGAATATGATGGTTGCTTTTCATTTATTTAGGCTTTCCTTAATATCTCTCAGTAAAATTTATAGTTTTCTATATAGAAGTCTTGAAATCTTTTGTTAGATTTATTCCTAGGTACTTGATATTATATATATATACATATATATGTATGTATATATATATATACATATATAAATTTTTGATGCAGACGTAAATTGTGTCTTTTTCTTTTAATTTTACATTCTAGCTGTTTGTTTCTGGTGTGGAGAAATGCAATTGATTTTTGTATATTGATTTTTACAATGAGCAGTGCTGTGACACTCTTTTATTATTTCTAATCTCCTATAGATTCTTCCAGTTTTCACATATACAATCATATTATCTGTAAGATAACAATAATTTTGCTCCTTCTTTTAGAATACTTATGCTTTACATATATTAAAATACAGATACCTAGACCCCAACCCCAGGGATTCAGATTCCCTGGCTCTGGGGTGGGGTCCTGGATTCTGCAGTTCTAATAAGGTAATGCTAATGTATCAGAATTACAGTGGGCAGCTTTTAAAAAATACTGATGCCTGGTCCCTTCTGGGGAAACCCTGATTCAATTGGTCTGTAGTGGGACTGTGGCACTGATGTTGCTTTTTAAAAACCTCTTTAGGTGATTCTAATGGGAAGCCATCATCCTTGACTTTCCTGAAATGAAATTCGTGGATAGTATAGCTTATTTATAGATATAGTTAAAAAAGATAAAATAATCATTCTGTAATCTAAAGGAGAAATAAAAGGAAATTAAAAAGTCCCCTTTGGTAATATATATACTTAGGTATATATATAAATATATAATACAAAGTAGAATATATATTTGATATGTAAATGTTTAGGCACAATTCTCTAGGAGACATGATGGAGGTGTTTCTTTCAGCAGAATATAAAGTCACAGTCCCAAAACCAACTCCGCCTGAGGTGTGGTGTGGGTCCCTCTGCACAGGGCTGCATGGCCAACATGCCATGGTTTTCTAAGCCAGTGAAAAACTACCTAAAGTTCTGGACAGAACAAAGTACCTTGACTCACACTGTGGCTGGATTTCTGCATAATTTAGCACACATGAAATCAGGCAGTAACACTTGATGTTCCTGTGTCAGATAGGGTTGGGAGTCTAGGGTCAGGAATTATAAATAAATTGTTCTCAGCCATGCCCTTCAGGCTGAATTTTTGGGCACTTCCAAACTCTAGTCTCCCTCTCCTTAAGTGCCAGAATTCTCTCTATTCTCATTAAGCAACCACAGATGTCCCCCCACAAATTTCTCAGGACACCCCCTTGAATATGGACTCAGAAGGAAAGAATAAAGAAGGACTCATTGAAATGTACTCAGATACTTTCTGCACGGGAGCCCCACGAGGCAGAATATCGCTGGTGGGTTAATCCGTGGTCGCTGTGGGATAAAAGACTCCCTTCTCCCCATATATCCACCCGGAGCAAGGGAGTCGGGGAGAGAAGGATGGCAGGTTGCAGTGCAAGCCAACCCTCACTGGAAGTTCAGACTTAGTTTCCTCCCAGAGCGTGCAAAGGGCGCCTTGAAGACAGAGAGGAAGGAGCTTTCTTTACACACTGCACCAGCGCCTCTCCTCCCCACGATTAAACCTGGGAAACATTTAGCAATCTCTAGTGCTCTCTAGTGGCCAATGCTTGTCATGCCAGGTAACAAGAGCTTAATTTTTGCTGTTTAAAAACCTAAACAAGTAGGTATTAATTAGGCTGAGTGAAATAAGACTGGCACAAAAAGCAAACACTGTATGATTCCTCTTAGGAGGCACCGGGAGTAGAGTCACAGGGGCAGAAAGCAGAACGGTGGTTGCCGGGGACTGAGGGGAGAGGGAAATGGGGAATCACTTTTAAATGAGTATAGTTTCAGTTTGGGAAGAAGGAAAAGTTCTGGATATGGATGGGCATGATGGTTGCACAACAATGTGAATATACTTCATGTCACTGAATTGTACACTTAAAGATGGCTAAGATAATAAATTTTATTGTATGTATATTTTAACACACACACACACACACACACACACACACACAAATCCTATGGAAGTAAAATTTCAGCCTACACAGGTTTACAGAATAAAAAGTTCATTCTGTCCCGCATTTTCTTCCCTCATTCCAAACTTGCTGCACCCCCAGAAGATGTTTCTACCCTTTTTCTATGCATTTACAAATTACATATGTGCATATTATATATGTATTTGTTTCTCTATGTGCACACAGAAATATAGACATCTAGAACTATATCATATTGTATGAAATATATTTTATATTTATCTATAGACATAGATAATTCATATTGTTTATATGCATATTATATATTTCTATATATTTTAAAAGTTTGTATATACAGGCATATAAAATATAAACCCATGCTGTAGATATAAAAACTTCAGATAAGTTTTAAAATATAAAAGGAATCTGTGTCACTACTACATAATATTTTACAGTGTGGATATAATCTGCTTTAGTTGACTTCCTCCCCTACTGATGGACATTTCGACCATTTTTGCTTCTCCCCCTTTAAAAGAACATCTTGTATATGTAACTTTGTGCACACATATGAGGTTTTCTGTAGGATGGTTACCCAGATGTTTCCAACTTCCCATTGAAGAAACTTGAATCTACAACACAAAAGCTTGTGTACAAATGAAAGGCTGGAGATCAGCCCGTGGAGGTTGTTTGGACCCATAGCTGCATTCCTAGCCCTGGAGTTCGTGTTTTTATTTCTATTTATTTATTGTCATTTTAAATGTAAGTATAATTAATACACAGTGTTATATTAGTTTCAGCATATCGATTGGACAATTCTATACACTACTCAGTGCTCACCATGGTGAGTGTAGTCACCATCTCTCACCATACAATCTTTCACAACATTTTTTTTCACAACATTATTGACTATGTTCCCCAGGCTGTACATTTCATCCCTGTGACTTGTTTATCTTATAACTGGAAGTTTGTACCTCTTAATCCCCTTTATCTATTTTCCCCATCCCCCCCCAACCTGCTCTCTGGCAACCACCAGTTTATTCTCTGTAGTAAATAATCAGTTTCTTGGTTTGTTTGTTTGTATTTTAGATTCCACATATAAGTGAAACCATACAGTATTATCTTTCTCTGACTTATTTCACTTAGCATAGTGTCTTCTAGTTGCATCTGTGTTGTCACAAGTGATAAGATCACATTCTTTTTTATGGCTGAGTAATATTCCAGTGTGTATATATACCACATCTTCTTTATCTATTCCTCCATCTTTAAAAAAAAGATTTATTTATTTACTTCAAAGAGAGAAAGAGGACATGAGCCAGGGGAGGGGCAGAGGGAGAGAAAGAATCTCAAGCAGTCTCTCCACTGAGCACAGAGCCCGGAAGAAAGGCTTGAGCTCATGACCCTGAGATCGTGACCCAGGAAAAAACCAAGAGTTGGACACTGAACGGACTGAGCCACCCAGCAGCCTTTCCGTTCATCTGTCTTTTTAATTAAGAAACAGTACTTGTATGTGGTTCAAAATTGAAAAACCACAAAGGGGCATGCAGTGACAAGTCTCCCTCTTCCTTCGACTTCTGGTCACATAGGTTCCACAGAGCCGACCAAGGTCATCAACCTTTTCTGTACCCTTTCAGAGATAGTTTATGTGTGAGAAAAAAAAGCTATCAACAATTGTACATCAAACACACAGTTCTGCACCTCTTTTTTTCATCAAATAATGGGAGATTATGACTTTATGAGGAAAAATACTTTCTCCATTTTCTTTTTGTGACACTTCATTATGTGGATATGACTACGTCCCCTCTTGGTGGACACCTCAGTTGGTTCCAATCTTTGTTATCACGTCAAATGCTATGGTGACTAACCCTGTACAACTGTCCTTGTGCCCATGCATGAGGTTCGTTCCTGGTAATGGGATGACAGGCTGACGTATCTGTGCATTTTAAGAATTGCAAGTTGCTGTTGGTAGCGACTGTGCCAATGTGTACCCATCCTGTTTGTGATGGTGTCTGTTTCACCTTTACGGAAATGATGTGTTAGGTCCTATTTGGGTGAGTGAAGGATGGTATCTCAGTGTGTGTTATCATGAGACGTTTTTTAGTATGAAGATGGCCAGACCTCTTCTGAAAAACTGATGAGGGAGCCCAGAGTTTGTTGCCTCTTTTTAACTTTTAATTAATTAATTAATTAATTAATTTTTAAAGATTTTATTTATTTATTTGACAGAGAGAGATCACAGTAGACAGAGAGGCAGGCAGAGAGAGAGAGAGAGGGAAGCAGTCTCCCTGCTGAGCAGAGAGCCCAATGGGGGACTTGATCCCAGGACCCTGAGATCATGACCTGAGCCAAAGGCAGTGGCTCAACCCACTGAGCCACCCAGGCGCCCCTAACTTTTATTTTTTCAAAAATTTTATTTTATTTTATTTTAAGTTATCTCGACACCCACCATGGGGCTCAAACTTATAACCCTGAGATCAAGAGTTGCATGCTCTCCTGACTGAGTCAACCAGACACCCCAGTCTCCCCCTTTATAGATGTGATTTGCATGCTGGTCCGTGTGACCTGCTACTTTATGTGAGCAGGAACCACGGCATGTCCTCCTCCTGTAGCTCCATTCCTGGGCTCAGTGTGCCTTAGAGTATTCCATGGATTTTGGAGAAGAAAGTGGATGTTTTCTCTTCACCGGTTCATCTTGTGCTCCTCTCTCTGAGTTCCCAAGTGATGCCATCTTCCCATTGTCCCTCGATACCTCCTATGCTCATCCTCTGCTATGCCATCTGGCCTCACCACCAAGTCCACGGACCATTCCAGAAGGATCTCAGCTTATGGGGATGAACATGGGAGGAGGCCTGGGTTTTAGGTTCCTCCTTCCATGGCTCTTGCTTGCTGCCTTCCAGGCTATGGCCAAGTGATGCTCTCATGTCCCGCGGGCATGGCCTCTTCATCCATATCATGAGTGATTCTCAGAGCTGATAAGAGCTACATACTCTTGTATGTGCCTTGCCCTCTCTTGGACTCATACCCTCCCACATTCTGTCCCCTCTCCCTATAAGGCCATCCTCAAGTACACCATGGGTGGGTCAGTCCTATAAACTCATTCCCCCTGCCTTGCATGTGTCTGCACCTGTTTTGGACACCCATCGCCTGCTATGTAAACTTGCTTCTTGCCCTCTTCCCCTCCCACAGTTTTGGAGGGGGCAGGATCCCTGTCTGAGTTATCTTTAACACCAGCGCCCAGCATAGTGCCTGAGGTACAGGAAATGTGTGCTCTTGCGTCCACTGGCCACACCAGGAAATATTTCCCAGCCTCTCATTTCTCTGGAAAATTGTATCATTACTGAGGATGTCAAGTACAGCATGGCAAGTGTAGTTAATAAAACCGTATTATCTATTTGAAAGTTGCTGAGGGAGAGGATCTTAAAAATTTTTATCACAAGAGAAAAAAGTAACTATGTGTGGTGATGGACATTTTGTAGACTTATTATGGTGATCATTTCCCAATATACACAAATACCCAATCATTGGGTTATGCACCTGAAACTAATATAATGTTATAAGTCGATTATATCTCAATTTTTTAAAAAAAGAAATTTGTATTGACAAACCTCAGCAGATCTCAAATGGTTAAGAAGAAAATTAACACATGTATTGGCTATATTTTCTTATTTTCTTGTTGCTCTGGCATTTGGACCCTTGATGCTGGAGACAATGCTCCTCCCAGGGATAGCTGATTCCCTGAGAGGGCAAACAAATCCCCTGTGAGTGCACCTTTGATGTACAGATGACCCATGAACAATGGGTGTGAGCTGCATGGGTCCACTTATATATGGATTTTTTCCAGTAAATACACTATGTGCTCTAAATGTATTTTCTCTTCTTTATGATTTTCTTAATAACTTTATCTTTTCACTAGCTTATTTAATTGTAAGAATACATCACATTCTATGCATATTATATATATGTGTATATATGTATATATATGTGTATATATTTATATATACACACATACACAAAATATGTGTTAATTGACTACGTTATCAGTAAGGCTTTTGGTCAACAGTAGGCTATTAGTAGTTAAGTTTTGGGGGAGTCAAAAGTTATATGTGGATTCTGGGGGGGAATTAGTACCCCAACCTGTGAGTTAAGTGTCGGGTATACAGACCAACCAATCCAGAGCTCTTACCCCCAACCATCACCTTTACCAAACTCTGTCACAACAAGCCAACATTCCCCCTGAACTAACTTACCCTTAGGCCAGGTATCAGGCAACAGGCTGTATTCCTACAGCCCAGAGCCCCATGAAACTATTCAAACACTCCAGTCATTTTTTTTTTTTGAGATTTCATTTTTATTTATTTGAGAAAGAGTGTGAGCAAGACAGCATAAGCAGGGGGAGCAGCAGAGGGAGAGGGAGAAGCAGGCTCCCTGCTGAGCAGGGAGCTCAAAGCAGGGCTCTATTCAGGACCCTGGGATCATGACCTGAGCTGAAGATAGATGCTTAACCGACTGAGCCACCCAGGACCCCTCAAATGCTCCAGTCTTAAGCCTACCCAGCTACCAAAACTGCCTACTGCATTCCTTCTTGTTCTAGGCCATGATCTCTTAGCGCATTGCCTCCTGACTGACTCTGGTTCTTCCCCACATGGCCCTATGAAATGAGCCACCTGTTTCTAGGGATCTATATGCATAAACTTCTTTCATAAGAATCAATTCCATGTCTGTGTTTCTTGCCATTTCTGATGAAAACAAATCCTGCGCCCATTTTTAGAAAAACTGGGAAGTGAATTCTTGTTATGGCCCCATGCCAAGCATTTTATTTTTTAGTCTTCTCCTTGTACTGTGTATTCTGCCTCCTCCAGCTTCCTCCACTGGCCCCAGTGAAAAAGATTCATAAATTTTGAGGGATAATAAAGGAATGAAATTGGAGGCCTAGCTGATTTCATCCTTTGGGTGATGGTTTAAAAACCAGGTTGGTCATGCAGTTGTGTGGTTTTTGTTTTTGTTTTGTTTTGTTTTGTTTTGCAACAGGAGGTAGAAATGATGAAAACATGGCTGAAAGGAAATTAGCTGGCACCAGGCTTTCTGTGACCTGTAGCAAATGCAAAATAGTAAAATACACATATGTTAATAAAATGATTTCTTCACAAAGCTTCAAATAATGTGAAATCATTCAAAAAATTGTCAAGAAGGGCTTTGGGGCAGATTAAATTTTCCAAAGATGGCTACATTCCTATCCCCATGATGCTTGCTCTTTTTCAGGGTGACCCTGCCATTTTGCATTAAAGAGGTGGCATCTAGTTTTGCCTCCCTCAAGTCTGGGCTGACTTTAGTGACTAGCTTGTCACAGTAGAATGTGGCAGAGGTGATGCCGCATGGCTTCTGATGCTAGGTCAGGAGAGGCCCTGGAGCTCTACCTGAGTTCCTTGGAGCTCTCATTCCTGGGACACTTTGTCAGAGCTCAGCCATGTGCTTAGAGAAATCCAAGCCCCATGGGGAAGCACTCTGGTCAGTAAGGTGGCTGAGCCCTGGCTCTTGAAACCTTGCACTCCACGCACCAGTCATGGGGTGAGGGAACTTCCCAAGGGCCCCACTGTTCTGGGACCCCCGACGTCCTGGGCAGAGCCCAGCCATCCTGTTCCCACCCTGCCTGAATTCCAGAACCACAGAATCCAAAAGAAGACACATGAAATGCTTGCTGTTTTGCATCTCTTAAGTTTGGAGTGGTTAGTTGATCAGCAATAGAATATTGGGTCAGACCTAAAATCACATGTGGAGGGTGGGGGCACATTGCTAGAGTTGACACCCTATGTCCCGACTCAAGGTGGCTACACTTTGGCTAAAATCAGAAAGACCTTCTGCCCTTTGTCCTGAATTATTTGAAGTTTGAATTATGGGAGGATTTCAAGGAGTATCCATTTGATAAAATACTGTTTTTTGGTAATATTCTCTTCAACTCTTCCCTCCTCCCTCCCTCCCTCCCTTCCTCCCTCTCCTTCTTCTTTCCTAATGAGACATTCTGAAAGCAGTGTGGGTAGATTATTCTGGGGAGGCCCAGAGGCAAGACTCCAGTTCTGGATTCTGTGCAGGGATGTGGCAGAGTCTCTGGTGCTCTGGGTGGGGACGTGCACAGGTGTAGTTTGGATCTAGCTGCCTGACTGCCCAGGGAGACCTCCAAATACTGCTTGGAAACCAGCAAAAGCTATGATGTGTTTCTCCAGTGCTGGAGTAAGGTGGTGACTTGGTGATAATCAGTCCCTTCCCCAGGAAAGGAATACACTTCTGTTTCATTATCCATGAGATCTGGTGGCTGGTGAGACAGCTTTTCAATAACCTGGGTGGCGAAGGAGGATTCTCAGCTTCTGGTTCCCAAGGAAAGCACTATGTGACTAGAAGTTTTGGGCTCTCAGTATGCTCCAGTCTGGCAGCACTGCAGCATTGCTCATAGATGGTGATGCAAACAGTGCCCCCTAGAGGTGTGCAGGGCTCAGTCTGGGCAGTCAACCTAGGGCTCAGCCTAGGTTGATCTGTTCAGGAGTCTTTGTTACCAGGTGTACGGATTTTATTTGCAGAATTTCTTTTAAAAATATATTCTTTTTAAGGAAAAAAAAAGGAAAAAAATTTCCTTTAAAAATAAAAGTCTTGAAAAGCCTGAAGAAATAAAAAGCAGTCCATTCACCCCACACCTGTTTTCTCCCTAGACATTGAGTGCTTCCCAGCCATCCTTACTGGGGCCTCTCTGCAGATAATTGCAAAGACCTTGTTCTTCATACTGCACTGCGGGAAGGAGGGAACACACGCAGAGTTCCAGACGTAGGCAACAAATGCCCTCAATGGTTAGGGCAGCCTCAAAGTTTATTCCCAAGGCTGGGACCATGGGGATACCTCCCTTCCGAGGCTACCCATCTTCACTGCCCCGAGTCAGCAGGAGCAGACATGTCACACCTCTTAGCTTTACCCCTGGCACCCTGGGACACAGAAAAATGACTCCTACTCTCACCTTTCCTTAATGGTCCCTCTGTGGCAGCCAGCACTGCTGAGCAGACTTGGATTATTCCCAGTAGCTGTGTTGCATAAGGTCATTGCAAGCACGGAATGAGTGGTTAGATGACTGAGCCATTGCTCCTGGGGGAAATAAGGGTTAGCTTCCAGCAAGCCTCTGGTCACAACATTTCATCAGCTGATCAACAGATAACTTCATTTCATGTGTGTTTCCATTTAAAGATGCCTTATTTAGTCTATAGTGTTGAGTCATTGACGTTGAACTCACAGCACTCATGCCTGAACGAAGCTGATGTACCACACATATCTTCTCCCATAAAGGCACAGCCCAGCCTTCCTGTGCTTGGGGACACTAACCAGCTCTCAGCCATTTAAAATAGTGAAACCACCAGAAAATCACAAAACAGGAAAACATGTCACTAAAACGAAAGGACACTTGTTTTCATTGTGACAGCTGAGGCAAGAAGCTAGAGTGGGAACATGCACTTTGGGCAACTCAAATTTTTTGCTGCTCTGTTTGTGGATGTGAATGACCGTGCAGATGCTTTGAGTATTGATTTGGGGATTGCAAATAAATGTTAGCAAGTAGCTGAATTTGCAAATACTGGATTTGTAGATAATGAGGGTTGACTGTATTTTTACTTAATTGCTACTTAAAACAATGTCCCTTTTCACTCTGTCCATTCACCATGGTCGCAGGTCTCAAATGTGAATACCCCCAGGGGCCAAGCAGGTCACATAAGGGTCTGGTGGCACAGAGGTCACAGGCCTCATCTAAAGGAGACGTAACTCCCCTGTTCCAGTGGATTCTTGGTGTGGGGATGCAAGTCTGGTGTGAGGAAGGTGGATGGGGGCCCATAATTTTTACTGGGGAAAGAGAAGTTAAATTTAGAGAGATTTCATGTTTATTTGGGGGTGCTGGAGATTATGCGGGCTAGGCCTCCCCCATTTCATCCTTTGGTACTGCTCAAGGGACACTATTTTGTCAGAATTCCTGATTTTTCCCAAGAAAGCTGAAAGTCCAGATTTTTATCTGAATGTCAAGATTTTAAAATATAGCCAATTAATTGAAACCAAAGCCCTACCACACAATGGAAGCCCAAATAGAACAGGAATTACCTGGACATGTGTCTGCTATGTTCCTAGCCACCATCGTCACCTAGGACATTGGTGAGAGGCTGATGGTAAGCTCAGGTAATCTACTTGACTTGTACCTGCCCATTTACTTTGCTGATGCTTCTTTCATCCATTGACATTACCAGCAAATATTTCTGCTTTAAGAAAGGACTGATAATGGAGGGGGGATATGTGAATTTGTGATCGTATCGACAGCACAGTTGAGAAGTGGGAGGTTGAAACCATTGCCTTCAGTGGGATACTATAAGGGTTTATGTATATTAAATCAATAATACCTTTTTACACCTGGCATGACATAAGCCTAGCCAGCAGCTGCTGAAGACTGGCTTATCCCAATAATGAGGGAAATATGACCCCTACACAGAGAGTGAAGATTTCCCTAGCACTTTCAAGTATATCTGGGTCCTTCCAGTGAGTGCCTTTTTTTTTTATCTTGCACTTCTTGTATATGAAAGCATTCTGTGAGGTTATGTTCATGAAAACAAATGCCTTTTTTTCTTTTCCTGACAAAAGTCCAGTAATGAAAGATAAGGATTAGGTTACATCATGGCTACCACGGCTGTCAACAAGCCTTTTGAGATTTTCTTTCTCTGTTGTAATCAGTTAATGAATTGGAGTTTTCTGCGGTGCTTATAGAAGGTAGCTTTTCAGATCTGGGAGCAGAAAATCAGAGACACTTTTTCCATGAGGAATGTCTCATTTGGTCTTGTGGCTGCACACAGGCTTTGTCGCGTCCAGGACTAATCTTGCTAATTACCACAGGTGGATTTTTGACCCAAGGAAGAAAATAAGGCTCCAGGGCACTTCTCTGTGACCGCCTTGGGACCCTTCAGAAGTGATGAGCCGCCAATCTGAAAGCCGCTTGGGTTATAATGATTCTTGAATGGGCTTTTATGTGGGCAAGCAACATGACCTAAGGCATCGGGGACACCAGAGAGGACACTTTTTATGCAGCATGAGATGTGAGCAGAGAGCAAAAGTGATTGCAAACCATGAGTCCCACTGCTCTTTCAAACATTACAGAGTGTTTTCTGAATTACGTTAGTGCATACTTGTGCATGAGCTGTACTTAAACGTCACAGTTTTGGAACAACCTGGGTTTGTACTTTCTATGATCCAGGTGTGGACCTGGATGTTTTCTATATGCAAGACCTCACTCATTTGATCTTTTCTGTGAATGGGAGCAGTAGGAGTGATTGCTGTCCCCATTTTACAGGGGAGGGGATCAGGGTTGCCAAGTTACCCGAGGATCCATTTGGGTCTTGAGTCCAAGTTTGATCCCAAAGCCTGTGTTCCTTGACACACAGAACACGACTGGGCAACAGCGGAGAGTGTCTTAGATGTGACAAGAGCTGATTTCACTGACCTGTTCTTGTATGATGGCCATAGGAGGACTCAGGCTGATGGGGTATTTAGTGTGAGGTTCAAAGGGCTGTAGCTTGTTTAGTGACATGTTTCTAACCACCTTGTAGGACCTGCCTTAAACCATGGGGACTGTTGCAAATTTACTACCAGTGTTGAGAAAAAAACACCTCATTACTGGTGTCATGTGAAGATTCATTTTTGGACCTATTATTTGATCCATAATGCCTGAGTAGGGAGACCTATTTTCCTCTTCCTTTTTCTCTGGATTCTATAAACTCCTCACCCTCCTTCTGCGCCCAGATGCGTTTACCACCCCATCTCCCCGTACCTCCTTGGGAAATTTGCTGCATCTGCTTTCCTTTTGCTTTTGAATAGTCTTTTCCTGTCAACTGGATTCTTCCTATTACTTTTTCCATCAACATTGAAGGGTTGAAAGACTGTATTGAGAACACTCACCACCTCAGTGCTGCAGTGCACATTTTGCTGGGTTGGTTTTATCATGTATCTGTCCTCCGGGTTCTCCCTAGCCAGGCAGCCCCCAGGGCTTTGTCTTTCTTTAAACGCATTTCAGAGTCAGTAACGGACACTTACACTCCCTCCCTAGACACTGAGGCATGTGTATCATGGACCAGTCTTCAAAAGTAGTTATTTTGGGGGCACCTGGGTGGCTCAGTCTGCTGGGTGTCTGCCTTTGGCTCAGGTCATGATCTCGGGATCCTGGGATCAAGCCCTGCATTGGGGGGTCCCTGCTCAGTGGGGAGCCTGCTTCTCCCTCCCCTGACCACCTATGCTCTCTCTCTCACGATCTCTGTCACTATCTCTGTTTCTCTCTCAAATAAATAAATCTTTGAAAAAAAAGACAAAAATAGTTATTTTAGGTTTCAAAATTTTCTGTTAAGTAAAAATGTACTTATAGTAAAATGCACAGTTCTTACGTATACCACTCTGCTATTTTTTCTATTTGCTTTCATCCCTGCTCAAATCTCTTCTTCTTCCTTTTTTAAAAGATTATTTATTTATTTATTTATTTGACAGAGAGAGAGAGAGAGAGGGAGGGAGGGAGAGAAGGAGCACAAGTAGGTAGAGTGGCAGCAGAGGCAGAGGGAGACGTAGGCTCCCCCTGAGCAGGGAGACCAATGTGGGGCTCCATCCTTGGACCCTGAGATTGTGACCTGAACTGAAGGCAGATGCTTAAACTACTTAGCCAGCCACATGCCCCAAAATCTTTTCTATTAAAAAAGCAAACCACGTCTGCCTTCAGCCCCACAAAGTCTCCAATTACTGTCCTATCTCTCTCTCCATATTTACCAGACTTCTTGAATGCACTGTCCTCATTTCTTCTCTTTCCACTCTTCTTGTACCCATCTGCTTCCTTTCCTACCCCCCCCCCTCCATCTTCACAGGTATTGCCAACAACCTCCAATTCCTGAATCCAAAGGACACTTTCCTGTGGTCAATTTTCTTTAACCTTCAGGGGCCTTCGCATGGACCTCACCTCTTTTGAAACATTTACTTCCTAGATTTGCAGGAGGCTCTACTCTTCTGACTTTCCTTCCTGGCCTTCTGCTGCCCATTCTTTCTCTCACTGGGGGGAGTCAACCTTCTCCTCTAGAATTAAATATTAGAGTTGCTTAGGCTCAACTCTTTTGCTCACTACATGCTTTCTCTTGGGATGATCGTACCAACTTCTGTGGTTTTAATGTCTACGTGCATATATGCAACTCTCAGGTCCTGGCTAGCATCTCTCCTCAAGCTCTAGACCCATTTGCCCAGCTCCGCATCTCCTCTTGGGTGGCTCAAGGGCACCTTCAGTCTTCGCATCCCAAATCAAGCCCACAGTCTTTTCTCCTAACACTAGTCCTTCTGCAGGGTCCCCCCACTAAACGGCGAGGCGTTTCTTAGTGCTGATGACCCAGGAGCTGTTAGTGACTCCACCTATGATCTAATTGATTATTCAAAACCGATTGGTTTTGTGTTCAACAGTGATCCCTCGATGCCAACCTCTGCTTCTCTCATGGTACCATGGTGAGGGTTCATGCCTAACTGAGCTCCCCTCCCTCTGACCACCCATTCTCCACCCAGCAGTGTTCCACTACTTTCTATCATTATGTGCACAGCTGGGACCTACGGGGTCAGATCCCTGCCTCTCTCTCCAGCCCACCTCACACCCTGCAACCTCACTGGCTGTCTTTAGTTTCCCAATCATGCCCTGATCCTTCCCACTGCTGACCTCTACCTGCATCCTTTTGTCTTCATTGTCCCTTGCTCTGCTCTCAGCAGCCCCTATTCCACACATGCATCTTGTCCACCTAACGACCTCCCTGATGCAATGCATCTCATATGCCACATGCCACGTGCCCCTGCTTTCAGATAATCAGCACAGCCACACCCTCACAATTCCCTGTGTTTAACAGCCTCTTCCTCATTTAAGCATCCTGACGGTATCTTCATTTTTTGTTTTTGGTTTATCTCCAGCACCGAGTGCAATGTCTGGACATCTTTTAGAAGCATAACAAATAGTGTTGACCAAATACATGAAACTTTATTCTTCATATTATTTATCATTTTTTTTAGAATGGAATGCACTTAATGTGAACCAAGGGACCCAGATTGGAGAATTAGTATAACAGCTGCCAGTTCAAATTAAAGAAACTATTTTGATACATCTGGGGGATTGAGTACCTTGGGTAGAAAACAAAGGCTTCTCTTGTCACCTCATTAAAAAAAATTTTGGACATAGTGGCCATATGCTCAATGGCTTACAAAGCAAGGGCAGAAGGCCTGGAGCCTGGTACCAGCTTTGAGTAACCACAGCTTTGTAAAGGGTGAATACCTCCATGTCACGCTCTGTTTTGCTTACTGGCAGAATAGGACAATCGCCTGCCTCCCTCGAGTCTCCAGGACTTGTGAAAATGAGATGCATTTTTGCAAAACATTAAAATCACTTGAACCTACTGGGAAGTGGCAGTCATGTTTAGGCTTAGGATTCCACCACATTCTCCTGTTCTGCCTTGGAGCAAAGCGGAGGACCTGCAGTGTGGGCAACTTTGGAGACTTGGGAAATGGGTCAAACCCACATGTTTTTATTATTGTTGTGTTGTTATGATTGGCATTGCAGTAGGACTGGCTCTCCATAAGCCTCAGTCATCCCTCCAGGCTTCTGGGCTTGAGGTTGCTTTGGCTGAGGCTGCAGGCCGTGGTCCTGAACCAGGGTGGTTTGGTGCTTGGCCCAGCCTGGGGCTGCAGGATGCTCAGCAGAAACGTGCCTCTCTCCTTACGCCCATGACCGATGACCCAGGGCTGGGCTCTCCAACAGGCTGCTGCCCCAGGCGCTGCTGGGAATAGTCATTCTCCTCTCCTTGCAGCAAAAACCTCAGCAGCTGCTCCGTGGGGGAGGTTAATTAATGCAATTAGCAACGAATGTCTTAATTGCAGATGTTTAGAGAGACACTTTACTATTATTATTGCTATTATTGTTTGTGTGCGCCTCTCCACACACTTGGATGTCTCTTTATTAAAGCAAATAAAACCATAATTAGGTACAGCCCAATTCAAACAGTGGCAGTGGCCTGCAGCAGGAAGCCATAATTCAAGAACAAGAGGCGTTCTCAGGAAATATCATGTTGCCTGCCCGGTAACTGGGTGTGTGCCAGAGTGCTGTGAGCAACTCCACAGTGCCCTTCCTTGCCTTCCCTACAGCCTGGCCAGACAGGGCAGGGAGGGTGAAGGGGACCAATGGAGCGGAGCCGGGCCCTGCTGGCAGCCATCTCAGCGAACAGGCCCTGAACACGCTGAGAGCTGAGGCCGAAGCTCACAGACAGGAACTCAAGGGCACAGGTTAAGGATTCTGTTTCCAAGAAGGTTCCAGAAGGTCAGAATCTGGGAAGCCCCCCAAAACACAGTTTACTCCACTCAAATTGAGGTTTTGGAAGATTAGGAGAAAGGAACTGGAGATCAGATCAACATTTGGAGGGGAAACCATGGCAGAACACATACCTGGGGCCTTGACCATGGATCAAGGCCTTGACCACAGAGTCTTTCCTGGCAGCACAGATGGCTCACAGTCTGCAGTCGGGTGCATCGATATGCTAATGATGGCCTCTTTAAGTGAAATTAATGCCCGGTTGTGTGAGTAGAGCTCCCCTTCATTATTCCCTGTGATATGAAGATGTGTCGGAGATTCTTCCCGGCCTCTCAGTGACACTCTTCATACAAAATTTATCTCTTTTATGGATTTGAAGCTCTTTCAGATACATATCAAAGACCTTTCCATGCCTCTACCATGCATAATATATTCTGCAACAGCTTATAATAAATCATCTTCCCTCTCTGACTGGTTAGCCGTGAGCAGACATGGCTATTGCTTTCACTGAAAGGATGTGAGGCCCTCATATTTAATACTCTGCTTCTTGTTACCACTCTCTGTACTTCCATCTTCCCTAAGGAGCCCCACAAAATGGCAAGGAGCTGGGATCGCTCCAACTGCCTTTCTGATTTTAAAGTCACTGTATCCGTGGTATAGAAAACATAACAGGCTCTTATTTCATGTTGAAAGAATCTTTTCCTCGCCTTTGTCTTGCTTCCTGTTTTCACAAACAGACACAGCACAGGTACTCACTGCACTTCCAAAAGACAGCCTGGGAAAAGCAGACGATACTGGTGGTTCGTCTGAGCTGAGCACAGGAGGGCTTTGTGGCATCTCTGAGGAAAGAAACAAAAGAGGACAATGTGGAAGACTGTTCAAAATGGCGGCCCCCTGATCTGGGAATGACACCATAGCCCCACTGGCTGTCAAAGCTGGGAGACAGCTCCCCATCTGTTGGCTTGGGGGAAAAGCCTCCATCACCAAGGTTACTGATGCAGAACCAAAGGATTACGCTTTCTGATGCTCATGGATGGATGGGGCTCTCTGGTTGTATATGTGTATGTGTGTGTGTGGTGTGGGTCATGAAGCAGGAGGGCAGGTATGTTTTAAAAAAGAAACATAATTTTTGTCTTTTTGTGGTGTTATTTCTAATGGCCAATGTGTGTTCAAGGAACTGAAGCCTGTGGTGAAGATGGCTAAGTGTTCCTAACCCTTATCTGTTTTCCTTTTCTTCTGTAGGAAGATAATCTGAATTTATAGCTGGACAATGACTGCACAGAATAAAGGTGACTTTCCCAGTCTCCCTTTAGTCTTCCCAGCTAGATGTGGCCATAGGACTTAAGTTTTGGCTTTTATAGGGGTGCCTGGGTGACTCAGTTTGTTAAGCAGCTGCCTTGGGCTCAGGTCATGATCCCAGGGTCCTGGGATCTGCACTGGGCTCCCTGCTCATTGGAGAGCCTGCTTCTCCCTCTCCCTTTGCCTACTTGTGCTCTCTCTCTCTCTCTCTCTTTGTCAAATAAAAAAATAAAATCGTTAAAAAAAGTTTTGGCTTTTATAGGATGTAAAAGTAGAAGTGTCTTATGGCAGCTTCAGAGAATTCCCTTTGCTTGTTTTTCCTTTGCCTCTTTATCCTTCTGGCTGAGATGAGGAATGTACTGGCTGGAGCTGGAGCAGCCACTTTGAAACATGAGGTGAAGAGGTGGGTAGAGATCATACGCAGAGAAGCTACATAATAGAAGGAACATGAGTTCCTGAGGACTTCAACGAATAGAGGTGTCTTAATAGGTCCCAAGGGCCTACCTATAGACATCAATGGGTGAGAGAAATAGACTCCGATCTTGTTTACTATGTCTCAGAGTTAAGATAAAGGCAAAGAGTTGGAGGAAGAGAGAAGTTTCTCTTTTATATTCCATTCTCAAGGGCTTGTAAGAGTGGGGAATGAAGTCTCCTAAGCTCCTGTTTTCTCTGATATAGAGATGCATAGCATTCATTCAGTACTTACACTTTTTTTTTTAAAGATTTTATTTATTTATTTGACAGACAGAGATCACAAATAGGCAGAGAGGCAGGCAGAGAGAGAGGGGGAAGCAGGCTCCCTGCTGAGCAGAAAGCCCGATGTGGGGCTCGATCCCAGAACCCTGGGATCATGACCTAAGCCGAAGGCAGAGGCTTTAACCCACTGAGCCACCCAGGCACCCCAGTACTTACACTTTTTATTGGTAAAGAGGGAGAGATAAAACCTAGAATGTCCCATGAAATATATTACTTGATGCCCAAAGTGACATTGTAAATTATTATCCCCCAATATTATTCCCATTAACACCAAGAAGGGCTCAATTACCAGAGAATTCAACAGTAGTCATATTGGTAAACCATAATTGATTATGGCATCCTTGTGGCCCATGTGATTCACCAAGGACCCTCACCAGGGATTAAGCAGTGGCAATTGACAGAGCGACTTGTAGCACTTCACAGATGTACCAAAAAAAGATCTGGCATTCTTTGTTTTGCTTTTTACCTCCAGGGAGGAGAATAGTTAGTTATCTGTGGAAGCCTGAAGCCTCCTGGGAGATCCTGGATGTGCCCATCCAATCCAACAGAGTTAGGAAACTTTAAAAGATTTCTGCTTTCCTTCCTTCATTCGTTCGTTCATTCATTCATTCAGCACATCTGTATTAATGCCAAGAGCTGTGCTAGATACTGAGGATATAATAATGAACAAAATCAGAACTAGTCATAGACTTTTAAAAAAACATTATTTATTTACTTGAGAGAGAGAGAGAGAGCATGAGAGGGGAGAGGGTCAGAGGGAGAAACAGACTCCCTGCTGAGCAGGGAGCTTGATGCGGGACTCCATCCTGGGACTCCAGGATCATGACCTGAGCCGAAGGCAGTCGCTTAACCAACTGAGCCACCCAGGCACCCCTAGTCATAGGCTTTTAATATATTTTTTTTATCCTCATAAGATTGGAATACCATTGGATAATTATAAGCAGTGGGGTATTTTGACCAGCTTTGTGGTTTGAAGCGATCACACTAATTACCAGGTGGAGAATGGCCTGGTGGGGTTGGAGCAGGTGAGGAACACTTATTTGGATTCTGGGACAAAGGTCTCAGAGAGAGAGGTGATGGTGGCTTGGATGGGCAGGGGATGGCAGTGGAGAAGGAAGGAAGTGTTTGGATTCAGAAGTGATGTAAGAGATAAAATCATTGATGGCAATATAATGTATTTTATTTTATTTTTAAAATTTTTATGGCAATATAATATAATTTAAAATAAGCATCTTCACAGACATTCTTTATAGCTCCTTTAGCTTTGCTAAAGGGGGACACAGGGTAACAAAATCTGATGGGTCATCTTAAGGCCACCCAGATCTGTACTACCTTCCTCCTGTGAGGAAGACAGAAGACACCCAGGTCTTTTCAATCTTTCAAGAGGACAGACTTATGTCCCAACTCTGTGACAATGGAAAAGTGATTTAACTTTTCCGGGTCTCATTTTTAACTTCTGTACAATGGAAATAACTGTTGGGACGCCAGGGTGGCTCAGTTAGTTAGGCATTTTACTCCTGGTTTTGCTTCAGATCATGATCTTGGGGTCCTGGGATGGGGCCTCACATCAGGCTCCACACTCAGTGGAGAGTCTGCTTGAGGATTCTCTCTCTCCCTCTCCCTCTGTTCTTCCCCTTAGCGAGCGCTCTCTCTCTCTCTTTCGAAAACAAATGAATGAATGAATGAATAACTAAATCTTAAAAAAAAAAA
>PISX010019249.1:0-38612 GCA_004024625.1 Mellivora capensis
AAGTCTATAATGTAAATATATGAGTAAGCCAACAATAATAATCTGAAATGTTCAATCATACACAAAACAGATACTTAACTGAATGCCTACTATGTACCAGCACAATGCTGCTAGGCACTGGAGACAGAGCAATGAAAAACACACAGCCTGACCTGATGAGAGTTTCTCATCAGTCAATAAGAATGATAACCAAGTGGTAAGTGGTTGCTATGGAAGAAAGATTCTGTTTTCCAGAATCATCCTTTCAGCCCAGAGAAGCACTAAGCCTTCCAGCAGACAGACACTCATGTACTTCAGCATGAGGGTGGGAAGGTGGAAAAGAGGAGAAGTCTAGCTAAGTACAGGCATAACTGAAAGTCAAAGTGCAAATACTGACTTATCTGCAATGCCTTGAAAGCATCTTGTTCTCCCACCCTTAGCCCAGGAATTCAAGAAAGGTCTCCATGAGCTGAGGAACTTTGCACTGACTCTTCAACAAAGAGAAAGGGATACTCAGGTTGGGAGATGGTACGAGGATCCTTAGGAAAGAGAAACCAAAGGCAATGACTTTGAGACAATGTGTGGGGTAAACTGCATCCAGATGATCTAGTCCATTCCCTCTCCTTCTCTCCCATACCATCTTGCAGTTACACTTCCTTCTCCGTCTCTTTTGAGTGTCTGTCATCCCCATCCCTTTATTTCCCTGTATTTTTTTTTTTTGCCTTATTTTCTTATTCCTTCTAGGCAGTCTTCAGCATCTTTGACTTACCTTCTCCAACCTGTACCCTCCACTCTACCACTTTACCCTGAGTGATCATCCTGGAAGCAGGGCCAGATTCATCAGCCTCCAGTCCGAGGGTCCCCTGCACTTGATTTAATGTTCTGATGTCATTGCCCTGAAATTCTTAATAATTTTTGAACAACAGGGCCCTGCATTTTCATTTTTCACTGGGTCCTGCAAATTATGTACCTGGTTCTGCCTAAAAGATTTAGGGATTCCACCACAGAGAATTGTGGAAAATAATTTCTAAGGGAGGTCACCTCTGGTGCAATGATCTTTTAAAAATTGATTGAGTTTGTGGATTATATACAACCTTGGTTTATAAAAACACTGACTGCTAAATCAAATGTTGACATAAGTGGATCTTGTCATAGAAGAATACAAACTTTCTCTCTCTCTCTGAAAAATTTCAGTAAATCAAAAACATACAAAATGGAAGCCTCAGACAGGAAATTCACAAAGTTAAAAAGACACAGTCCTTCAGAGAAGCTGTTCATTCAACCCCCTCCCCCAGGTCCATTCCTCAGTCCCTCTGAAAGAAAGATGACCGTTACTGCAAAAGAGTAGAGAGAAATATAGGGAAATGATCAAAAATCAATGTTTAAAGAAAAAAAAACAGGGAGACTGCTGTTGAGATACCCTCAAGCCATGAGTGCATAATTTCTCTTCTGAGGAAAGATTTACCAGTCCAGGGACAAGGGCTGAGAGCAGACTAGCCAACTGGAACTACAGCGGTCATGAAATGATACCACATCTTCACAAGGAAGGAATGAGCTTTCTCATGATCCTTCTTTGTTCCACTAAAACACAAAGGGTCCTAGGTCACATTTTTTAGATAGTAAGGCTGTTTATATAATTGGGTAAATTAAATTTATGATTGACCCCAATGGAGCGGTTTCTCTGAAAACTTGAGAATCTTCTTATCCCTAAAATAAAAGAATTTTGAACTTTAATTTACATCAGATCAAATCCAGTCTCTGCTCTGCACCCTCCCTTAGTATCTTGTTCCCCATTTATATAATAGGTAGAACAACACTGGCCAACACATCTCACCGTAAGGTTGCTATAAGGGCCAAATAAGAAGCTCATTCGTATAAAAATGCTTTTTAAGCTGGGTGAATTAATCACTAATGAAAAGTGTTGCTATTATACATTGGACAGCTCCCTTTCTTCACCTTAACTCAAGATGTTTCCTAAGACATCTCACTCAGACTAATTAAGTCTGTCAGTCCCTGCCCACCCTTGCCTTGCCCAGCTACAGATGCTGCCCAGGATCTCCTTCTTCACCAGCAACATGGCTTTGGAATTAGGGCACCTGCCCTGAATCCCGAAATTGTCATAAGCAGGGTGTGACCCCAGCCAAGTCCCCACCTGTCCTCTACCAGTGGCTCTCCTAAGCCCCTAAAATGCATGCTCTGTTCTGGCTTCCTGGTTTCCTGGAATGGGATTCATCCTTTAGATCTCAGTTTGGGTACTGGTTATGGTGTCACTTTTTCCAAGAGTCCTCCCGAATGCATGTGTGTGTGATGCACACCACACACCCCAACGCTCCTGATGTGACAGCATTCTTGCATTCTTCCATACCCCTCTGCATTCTACCCTACCACCACACTTGGTACAGTTCAACGTAATAGTTCCCTTCAGATGCCTTTCTTCCCCTCACTAGACTGTGAGCCCCTTGAAAGCAGGGCCTAGGTTTATTTTTTCAGGCACTTCACTTGACACAGTGCTTGGTAACAGTTGGCATTCAGTAAATGTTTTAAAACTGGCAAAGAGGAGTAGGGGATGGGAGGATAGTGGATTGACTAGTGCTCCCCCAAATTCATGTCTACCTGGAAAGTGAGAATGAGACTATTAGTTTTCAGGGGCCATCATAACATATTGCCACAAACTCATTGGTTTAAAAGAACAGACATTTATTCGCTCATAGTTCTATATCTCAGAAATCCAAAATCCAGGTGTTGGCAGGGCCATATTATCTACAGATTCTTGAGAAGAATTCTTTCTTGTCTCTTCCTAGATTCTAGAGGTTCCCAACAATCCTTCCTGTTCCTTGGTTTATAGCTGCATTACCCCCACTCTCTCCTACTTCACATACCTTCTTCTCTCAGGGTACCTACCATCCCCTTCTAATAAAGATACCAGTCCTTGGATTTAGGGCCACATTAGTCTAGCATGACCCCATGTTAACTTAACTAATTATATCTGCAAAGACTCTATTTCCAAATAAAGTCACATCCTGTGTTTCCAGCGGACATGAATTTTGATTCAGTACAGGGACCTCTTTAGAAATAGTCTTGCAGATGTAATTAGTTAGGGATCAGGTGAGATCCTACTAGATTCAGGTGTGCCCTAAATCCAGTGACCAGTGACCTTATAAGAAGTAGGAAGGACACAGAGTGAAGACTGAGACAGGCATTGGAGCCCTGCAGCCCCAAACCAAGGGATGTATGGAGCCCCCAGAAGATGGAAGAATCAACAAGAGATTCTTCCCTAGAGCCACCAGAGGGAGCGTGGCCCACCCACACCTTGATTCTGGACTTCCAGACAACAGAACTATGAGAGTATGTTCCTATTTTAAACCATTCAGTTTGTGGTTTAAACTACACACTTTGTGGTAATTTGCTGGAGCAGCCCAGGAACAAATGGGGAAGGGGAGTGATGAAGAGTTGTTGAAGATGAATGATTGCAACACTTTTATGAGCTTCCATTTTCCAGAAAAAAAAAGGGGGGGGGGAAAGAAACTAGGGAGAAATTCATCTGTTTCAAGACAAATTTCAAATATATACCATTTAATGGTATGTCAACACTGATTAATCAAATGAATGAGAGTCAGAACTGTTAAAAATTTTTTGACTCTGTACCTTAAACAGGTATATGGGAAAAAAAATTCCTAGATAGATTGGGATTAAAGTTACTAGATATTTATTTGTTTTAAATTTATTCACACATATGTTTATTGTGTAGAACATTTTTTAAAAAGAGAGATCTTTAAATTGTTTACCTGGAAATCCCTGCTAAAGAAATAACCTGTTCTTGATAAACCAAGGATTCTCCAGGAGATTAAGAAAAGTAAACAGAGAGATGCAAATGGGATGTGCAATTTTAAAGCATTCATTCCCAGGGGCATTTAGGAACCAGAACAGGGTGGGCCCATCCAGCTGAGCTCATTTTACCTCTGCCTCAGTCCCTTTTCTGGAGCCCTGGAACATATTACAGAGTTCTGGGACTTTTTTAATTGTCTAAAGAGAAAACCACACTCGGGCCTGAAGAGAAAATAATTGTCTCCAGCTCTGATCCCCAAGAAGGTCTTTGTTCTCTCTCTGCAAAAACCCAGATGAAATGAAGGGACGGGGTCTTGGATAATAAAATATCCCCTTCCATAATAAAACTAACTTATCGAAGCATCACCACAATTTTTTTTTAGCGAAACTTACTATAGCTTCATTAGCATACAAAGTAGACTTAAAAGAGATTATTTCCGGTAACTTCAGTAGTAAAATCCTTTTGAATGAACAGGTTATCTTTTGCTGAATTCTTCTCTGCGGTAAACAGTTCCATAACGAACCTTCAGTATCCACTGGCGTGAGTGGAGTATGTTCCGTATCTGTGTTGGTTATCTCCTAGCTTGGATCCATTCTCCACCCTTCTCAGGGTGCCTTTGGGGGTGACTCTCCTGGAGTCACTGTGGCCCTCTGCCTCCCTACCAAGCTTCTGTTGGAGGCACCAGCAGAAGATCAGAGAGTGGAAAGAGAAGGAAGTTGGGGTGGACGGAGTACTTAGGACATGACATCCTGAGATCACTATTGTTCTGATAGCACCAGGTGAGGCAGCTCCTTTCATAATTTTCTGAGCTATCTCCAGCCCTCAGTCACTTCACCCCTCCCCTTCCCCATCAGACCCAGGCAGGGACAGCCTCCCACCATTGCCAGTCCCTGGGTGTCTCATTATTCTTCTTGGTTCTATTAACTGTGACCATTTGTCTGTAAAGAGTACCTTTATTAAGTGGCCCTGAGTTAAACCCTTGGGTCTGCCATTAGTTTCTAGCCAGAGCCATGACTGATAACAATGCCAACATCTGTAAGTTAATTTAAAATACGCTCATGTAATCCATATAAGCAATCACAGCAACTCCTAACAGGACTTTGCCTTACCTGCCTTTTCTCCATTCCACCTTCATCTATGGAAATTCTGCCCATCCTTCAAGAATCATCTTTAACATATATTCTAACTTCGTACAGTTTCTTCCATATTTGGGCCTCTTCATATATATACATGAAGTTTAAAGTTTTGGGGCTTTGGTTAGGGTATTTTTCTCATTCTGCTTTATTTTCATGTGTTCAGGGCATATCCTCCTTCTCTGGCTTAATAACTCTTTAAGATCAATGACAGAATGGTACTAATCTGTATGTCTCCTCCCAACCCAGTAGCTAGTTCACTGTCACACATCTAATTGCTAACATGTGCTGCTGCTGTAAACCCTAGGCAGGCAGGTATTTCCAATTATTTCCCTACTATAAAACCAAGAACATTTTCACAAACATGCATATCGGGTTTTTATTTATTTATGTATCATATATATTTACATACACATCCTACACTGACATTTTCCTGATAAACCAACTTTTCCTTTTCTATTTTGATAGATATATGAATATAGACCCAGACACAGATGTAGGTTATAGGTATAGATATAAAACAAGCCTTCACCTTTGGTCCAATGGTTTTCCAAACACTTCACGCGTTCTTATACTTCAGTGTCCCTGCTAATCTGGAGAACATTTACTTTCTCCTTTGTCGCCTTTTCCCTTTAATGACACCACTCATCACAGCCCTTCTTGGCCCCTGACTGGTGAACTGTCCTTTGCCCTCCCCAACTATGATAATCCACAGACCAGCTCCTTCAGCCTCCTTCTGGGCTCACCCTCTCTCCTGCATGCTCCATCACTTTTTACTATACAATCTTATTCAATTATCTATTCTGTCCTGAGTTTCAACTTCCTCAACTAGAAAAAAAAAATGGAAATAATGAAGTCATTTACAGAGTCGATTACATAGTAAAGACTTCCTGAGGACTGGGCACGGGGCCGGGTACAGGGAAGCTGGTGAGTGTGAAGGAGCCTCTCCCACAAGGAGCTTGCAGTCTGGTGTGGGAGGCGCAGAGGAACAGAAAAGCAAATATGGTGCATGAAGCCTTCTCAGAAGAAGGGACCACTAAACCAAGCCCCTAATTCTAAATTGGAATTAGATAAGGAAACACCCTCGATAATCTGGTTGATTTTGAGAATTATGGCAACAGTATTAGTCCAAGTTGCAACAGCAGAGAAATCCTTATCACAAGTGAAATTAATATAGATTTACTTGAATCCTACTAGGTTTAAAGAAAAAAGTATCTGCTTTCGTAAGTCTGACGAGAGAACTTAATTCAGCTTCAAAATCAAATTAATTGCTCTGCTGGAGAGTCACTTAGAGCAGCAAAATGCAGGGAAAAAAATCAAACTCTAACAGACCAAAGTCAGAATCTCGGATTCATCAGTTACTAACTTTGTGGCCATCGAGAAATTATGTTCTTTTTTTTTTTAAAGATTTTATTTATTTATTTGACAGAGATCACAAGTAGGCAGAGAGGCAGGCAGAGAGAGGAGGAAGCAGGCTCCCCGCCGAGCAGAGAGCCCCATGCGGGGCTTGATCCCAGGACCCTGAGATCATGACCCGAGCCAAAGGCAGAGGCGCTAACCCACCGAGCCACCCAAGCGCCCTGAGAAATTATGTTCTCTGTGTCTCCATGTCCTCACCTACAAAACAGCAGTAGCTGTAAGGATTAATAAGGTAGCACATACCGTGTACTTCCACAATGCCTGACACAAAGTAGGCACTCGGTAAATACTGGCTCCCTTCCAGTCCTCCCTGTCCTGGACAATGAAGAAATTGGCTTTCACTGTAGGACTGAAAAAAGTACTAAATGAAATGCATGTGTGTGTGTATTATGTGTATGTATTATGTGCATATGTACCTGTGTGCATAAAATCAGTAAATACTAAGTACTAAGTACATGGTCCAGAATAGTAAGAACTCAGTAAATACTGGCTTATATTTCCACCAGCTCCAAGCAATCTCTTGAACAGCCTGCTTCCTTTTCCATTGACACAACCTGTGAATTCTTGCTCACCATTCTGTCCCTGGGCCACTGGAGTGTGAATCACAGTGCTTCTTCTAAAAGTCACAAAGCCATCGTCTTTGTGGCTGGTAATATATTATAGGGTTTCTAGTTGGTTCCAGACCTCTGGGTTAATCTGGAAAAGGCATAAGGAGGCAAGCCTAGAGACATCAATTTCCATGAGTTCATCTGCATAGCCTGAAAAAGACCCTGGGGTCGGGGGTGAAAGAGAGAAAGAGTGCCTGTCCCCCAGAGGGGTCCCACACACAAGGCCTGAGCCCATTGCAAAGGAGGGCTGTGCTCACAGGCTGCAAGGGTATTTCACAAGGATACCCAGGGTGTGAACAAGTGGACAAGAGAAAACCCTTCTCATGCATGCATAGAATGCATGTGGCTTCAGCTCAGTGACACCCAGAGAACCACAGTGCCCACTGGGATGATACCAAAGTTTGCACTTTTAGGAGAATCAGGAATCTACACCAGCTCATCACTGAAGTCCTTTTCCTAAAGGAAAAACCATGGGGCCAGGATGACTGAAGCACTGGGGCCTAGCATCAGGAAGCCCAAGAACATCAGGGAAGGAAGGCTTCAGGGAGGAAAACCATGGGAGAATTATTTCGTCACATATGAGAAACCCCAGGAACTCCCAATCAAGTGGGGCGAGACTTCTCTGGGGGGCAAGGAGGTGGTCCTGAGATGTAGTGGCAATCCACAGGCTGGGAGGGTCTGAGAAGGGTGCAGAGGGAAGGGGACAGCCAAGGACAAAGTCCTGCAGCCTTCAGTCACATGTGTCTGCAGCAGCGCTCACAGTCAAGGAGAAAGGGGGGCATTTCACAGCTTAATAGCAAACACATTACAGGTGTGTAAATAAT
The DNA here is from genome assembly GCA_004024625.1 of Mellivora capensis. Classification (NCBI taxonomy): domain Eukaryota; kingdom Metazoa; phylum Chordata; class Mammalia; order Carnivora; family Mustelidae; genus Mellivora; species Mellivora capensis. The sequence continues at coordinate 7,790 of PISX010019249.1, forward strand.
AGCGTTTCTAAATATTATGGCACCAATATTAATAACTGTGGCTCTTTTTTTAAGCAAAACTGCTAAACCCTTATTGTTTACCACCACACAGAGATGGCAGATAATGATGGCTTGCTAGCACTTGTCAGGATCTTGGGAGGAAGACACTGTATAAATATCAATTATAATCAGTTGAAGTTTTATTGTTTTCCATTCTCCAGCGGCATTTTATACATAACACAATGAAGTTCTGATCACTAGTCTTCACGCCATACAATCAGTACCCACTTAGTGTAGTATCCGTAATAGTTAAACTCTAATTAGCTTATGCCGGTTGCTCTGGGAACATCTCTTAGAGGAGCTTTTCTTATCCAATAATTATGCTTTTGTGTTTTCCAATACAAGCCAATATGTACTGGTTAATATTTAAGTGGCTTCATACTGAGATAACAGAAAGTGTTTTGAATGTCTCAGCTATGTCTGAGACTGAGAATGGCTGTGAGCTGACTGTCTAAACCCCAACATAATCATCCCTGATCACTCAGTATGAATGTTTAACCCAATAGATAATCTAACAATCAAGCTGGCTGATTTAAAGACATTTTGAGGTATGCAAAGGATCACAGTCTGAGCCAGCCCCAGGGGTAGAGAGCAAATAGTTCCAGGGGACCTGGCTTGGGGAAAAACAAAAAAGGGAGATACGGGCCCTCAGAGCATCTATGTTCAGCTGTCCTAAGTGATCAATTAAAAATCAGGAGAATGGATGGATTTCCTCTACAAATCTAATTTTTTTCTCTATTTCACAATGTAATATTTTATAGATATAAAATCTTTGGGTATGGGAAATTAAAGGAAGAAATTTTATAATGAGGGGCCTCATAAAATCTTACAAATCAGTAAGGAACATTAAAATAATAAGCAATTGGAATGCTAATATATGCAAAGATGTAAGAGAGTAAAAAGTGAACAGAACAGAAAATTGGAAGGCCTAAGTGCTGATCCTAAAGCTTACACTAACTTATGTATGACCTTAAAACTTACTCTAACTTACCTTGCAACCTTGACAAGTCTTTTCATCTCTCTCAATCTCTTTCCTTATCAGTCAAAAGAAAATGAAGGACACACTTGATCTCTCAAAAACAAATAAAAACCTTTTTGTAACTGGCCAAATGCAGTAGTCCTGAGTTTTCCCTTGTTGGACAGTGTTTATGCTGAAAAGCGTACGACCAATTTATGCATATGTCTTCCCAACTGCCCCACGTAGAAGACAGAATAAATCATTAGCGCCCCAAGGAAGAGAAATCAGGAAGTGGAAAGTCCGTGATGTCGCCGAATCACTGTTGCTATCTGAACTGAAGTCCCATTGACTAATTCCTTCAGTATCACAAGCTGCAGCAAGTGCTCCAAACCGGAAGACTACAGATACAAATACAGACAACAGTCGCTGTGTGTGGTTGAAGGGCCACAATTCTCTTGATGCTCTGCCTCTAATTTCATTTTATGGCCTTGAGCAGGCCCCCAAATTTTGTATGCCTTAGTTTTCTGATCTGGATATGTGTTAATATTACCTAAACTGACTTATTATAAAAAGAATGAATACTTTAGATACATTCATAATCAAAACATCTCAGAATAGAAATTCCTAGCTTTTAGTGCTAATGTGCTTAATGGAACTAGCACTGAACTCGGAAATTAAAAAAACTAATTTTGATGGGCGTCTGGGTGGCTCAGTGGGTTAAGCCTCTGCCTTCAGCTCAGGTCCTGATCTCAGGGTCATGGGATCGAGTCCCGCATCAGGCTCTCTGCTTGACGGGGAGCCTGCTTCCTCCTCTCTCTCTCTCTCTGCCTGCCTCTCTGCCTACTTGTGATCTCTCTCTGTCAAAGAAATAAATAAAATCTTTTAAAAAATAAAATAAAAATAAAAATAAACTAGTTTTGAAAGCAGATTTGCTATCGATGAGCTGGGTGACATTCTGACCTCTCAGTTCTCGCCTTTGATAAGGAAGAGCTAATGGTAAAATTTTCCCTGTCCACACCGAGATTACCAAATCCAACTAGGAGTATCCAATGTATGGTATCTTTGAACTACAGAAAGTGAGTTCTCGATAGCCTCATCACAATCAGAAGGAAACTAGGAACCATTTTCCCACTCTTCTTCAGCCATTAAATTTTACAGGTCCAACAATTAGGGATCAGGAAACTTCAGGATCCCCAGATGGTGAAAGACCATCTACAGAAGAAGTGAATTCAACCTAAGCTTTATTCAAACCCTGGAAGAGTAACTGAAGATTGTTAGAAGCTTGCTTAGTTATTGTTCCTAACTGGCTTGTAAAACAATGGCAGCAGGTGCTAGCAAGTGCTTGTTTACCAAAGACTCCAAATTACCTCAGAATCCTTGGTCCCGTCAAAATGTAGCAGGAACCAGTCTTGTGATTTCACCCCTGAAACAAAAACCCACATGGCAGGCCTGACTGGACTATGATAGTACATCTAGAAATGCTTTCCCATCCTGTATCATAAACATCCTGGAGAGAAGGCCAAATACCCAGATGATCTTTGCCCTTTTCATGGATACGCTTGTTTCCAGATACTATTTTGGGTATTTTTTTCTTACTCAGAAAGGCAGCTTTTTCTTTCCCCTGAGAATCCCTTTTAGTTACAGGTAACTACAACTAGGGTCTCCTAGAATTTATAGTGGGAGGGTAAAGGGAAGGAAGAGAGCCGGTGAGGCCCCTTTTGGTTGGAGGTCTATTTTGTAAATACTAAATGGACAAGTCCACTTTTGCAATTTTTAAGGAGCCAAAATACAAGCTTATACATCTACCTTCCAGTGACTCATTCTCTTCCACACCTTCAGTGCCCAGAAGACCTGTTCTACAGTAGAGGATATTTCTCCAACATTTTTACACTTTTCAACTGTGCATCTAAATCCATGTAAGAGTAAGCCATTTTAAAATTATGTTTAAAATTATAACATAATTATATTGTGTTCCTAATTATGAACTAGAGTTGTTTCAGAGTTTTTCATTTGTTTTTCATTCCCTCTAGGTTTTGGCATTGAAAACACTGACTGGCTCACCACTTTCTTACAAATAAGAATAGATTTTCTACCCAACTTTGTAACTTCATGGAGGGAGTTTTTCATCTATACACCGTGCTGCTTATAGCCGACAGACCAACTGGTCTCCTAGCAAAAGCATCAAATCTTAGGACCCAAACAAACAAAAAGCATCAGTACTGAACTATCCCCAGCATCTAGGCTAAGCAAATGTGTTTGTATTTGTTCCCAGTTTCTGGTTGGTCCATGTCTCCCACCCGGCCTCCCCCGCCATGTACTTGAGGTACAGGCTGCCTATTCAAAAGGTGAAAGAACCGGTGGTAATGGGGATAGATGCCAGAAAACATAGGTTTAGTGGGCAGCCGGCATTACCTCAAGAGGGACATCTGTTCAGCAGGAAGCTCCCACTCTGTGCCAGCCCTCAGAACCATCTGCCTCCTTATGCTTCAGGACACACACACACACACACACACTCCTCCATGCACTGACTGGGTATGAAACCCAAGTTGAAGAGTGAAGCTGGCAACATGAAATGTCTACCTCACAGCAGAGGCTGAAGCAGCATTCACTGAAGAATCATCATGATTACTATACGGATTTGCCCCTGTATTGGAGAAAGCATTTCCCACCCTGTCCCTGCCCTGCTCTAGCCCCAGCCCTCATGTTAGAATAGTAGTTTATAGCCTGAAACACTTAATACAGATCATCCAAAATGGTACCCAAAACTAAATTCCAAGGTCACAGACCTAGAGTAAAGTCTTCAAACAGTCAGAAAATGCCTTTTTAAAAACAGCTTTTGCATGGGGGAGTTAAGGAGTAAGAAGGACAATGTCCTTTGGATGGATGATCTTTCATCACACTGGGCAGTTGGTTCTGATCAGATGCTAAAAGAAGAGTCAGTGAAACAAATATCAGGACAGACCCATGTGGGACATAGACGGGAGGCTCAGAGGGCATGCCCTCTTAATATTTGTGTGCACGTGCCCTGGCATACACTTCTATACACACACGTGTGGAAGGACAAAACACAAACTGTATTGCTTAAATGGATCCAGTATCTCCTTATTGTTGAACATTGTTAAGCTAATGTCCAAGATGAGTAAAACAGTTTAACTGTTTGAAAAATGTTATGATAATTTAATTTTGAGAAATAATTTGGAAGTTTATAAGGCAGTTAAAAATAAGAGAATAGAGAGCAGTAAAATTCTAGATAGAAAGGGGGAGATAAAAGTACCAGAAATCAGAGATGGGGACTATTACAACTGAGCACTCAGTTTGGCTCTCCAGTCAAGCAAAAAGATAATCATGAGAAGTAAAATAACTTTCACGATGTAATAAACGGGAGCATTACCAGCTTACAGAAAGATAGGTCTTCCTGGCACTGAATTTAGGAGTAATTCATTGCATGAAACTGTAAAGATGGATGGACAGATTGACAAATACTAATAAAACATAATATAACAGTGCTACATGAAGCATATCAGCACAGAAGTTTTGAGTGTGGATTTCTCAACAGACAAATCTGAGTTCAAATTAGTAATTAGGACATTGGTCAATCTACTTAAGCACACGAAGCTTCTGATTCCTCATCTCTAAAATGGAGGTGATGGTACCTACTTCATAAGGTTGTCATGAGGATCAAATGAGATAACACAGGTAAAGGATCCCATACAGCACCTGACCAGAAGGGAGATGGTTCCATCTCCCTTTCCTCATCCCCACTCACAATGGTTGGCTTCAGGTCTCCATGTGGATGGGACAAAAGTCAGAGACCTAATGCCCTTGAGGGCATTCTACTGAGAGTGTAGATAAGATTCTACAATGGTCCAAATAAATTGCTGGCCAGATGCAACAATAAAACTGGGAGAAACTGAAGGTATGGTGGCTGGCTTCTTAGATTCACAATGGTCTCAGTGACAGTCTGGGAGTTGCTACAGGACTCGGTGCCAAGTGGTGGGATTAACATCTTTTTGACTGCCTCACCCAGATAGTGGGCCATACCACCTCCATACGGAGGGCTGACTATAGGCACTATTCTAGACAAAGCCAATTCTTCATCTCAGAGAAAACATACATCCTAAACCTGTCAGATGCTTAGACAAGAATGAGTTGGGATTCCAGAATCTGTATCATAGAGCTCTGGAACAATAATTTAAATCTTAAATATATAAGAATAAATATCACCTACTTAAAAAAATAAAGAAAATACTTTTATATGGCTGCTAAAATATATTTTAATAGCACTATCACCAGATGGAAAAAAATGGATGTATACATATTAGATGGATCACTAAATACTTAGCAATCCTTTCCCATGTGTCTGTCTCTGTGCTAGGCCAAGGTAATACACTGGATTATCATCAATTATCTTTGTACACATCTAGGTACAGATGTGAGTTTATATTAGTGATCCACAAAAGAACTGTTAAACTAAATTAAAGAATGCTGTAGGGGTGTCATGGTGGCTCAGTTGGTTAAGCATCTGCCTTTGGCTCAGGGCATGATCCCAAGGTTGTGGGATCAAACCCTGTGTCAGGCTCCCTGCTCAGCAGTGAGTCTGTTTCTCCCTCACCCTCTGCCCCTCTGCCTGTTTGTTCCTGCTTGCTCTCTATCAAATAAATAAATAAAATCTTTATAAAAACAACAAAAAAAGAATGCTACAGGATCATGTATACAGCTCACAATATAATTAAAAAGACTAAAGCAGAAAATGACCATTTGTAATAAAAATATGGTAATTTAGTCACCATACACATTGCTTTGTGCATAATTAACAATTTGGTTAACATATGCAAATTGTAATACTAGAACTTCTTTTAGCTAAAAGGAGGATTATCCGAAATTCATTTCCACAGCCAAATCCCAGCCCCTGGCAAATTTTCTAATATCTGCACATTTTCTCAAATGATGAAAGCAGGTCAACAGCACTAAGCCAAAGCAACAGTTTAATTTTAGCAACTCTCTGTGCAAACCTACTGCAACCAAGAAGGTCACACCCAAGGTTACTATGCCACCTCCTAATGGCTGTGCTGTCAGAAACACCATGAATCATTTGCACAAGTACTGAAACACGAAGGAAATGTTGGGGTTCAGTAATGGAAGAACCAATACACTTAGAGGATTTTCAGAAACTCTTTCCTACCCAAAAACTTTCTTGCTCCCTAAAGACAAGACCATTCATTCACTCAATATTTATGGGTGCTCACTGTGTGCCCAGTACTGTGCTAGGGGACAGTTACATCAGACACTGGCATGGCTAAAACTGACATGGATTCTCAGACCTAAGCATAAACTTCAGGGGCATAGTCCTAAGGAAATCAAGGGCTCAGAATCAAAATGCAGGCACATTAATATGCAAATACACCCTTCAATAAAGCCACATCATCTGTTCAACATACACATGGGCAAATGAGCCAGGATAACTGACACACCCTACTACAGCCCCATCCAAACCCCCATACAGGGTCCACACAGCCCGGCATGGGTTCGGCCAGGGGATCTGCGCCAACCACACTCAGCAGAGCACAGCACAGCCTGGGAGAAGCACCAGGAATCCCTGCAGTTTCATAGCTCTTGAACCCCGCACTTCCCACACAGCTCATGATAAGCCCATGTGACACTGATGCATTATTATATCTGTTGATGACATGCCAGGTCAAGAACGTGGAGGGAATGGCACTCCTACATGAACGTAAAAACACTTTCAAACAAGAACTCAGATGAGCTCCGGGCGGCATGTCCATGTTAAGTCATCACAGGTTTTTAATACCTTTCCATATATAGTTTCAGTATTATATATGGTGAGACATGCATCTAAGTTTAGGTGACGTAAGGAACCCACACACATAGAGCAGCCAAGAGACAGACTGATCGTGCCACAATTACTTACTGAGTGCCTGCCATCTGCCAGGAGCAATGCCAAGCATGGCGACTGTTGGGAGAAGAAAGAGACCCCCAGTAGTGGTGGGTAGATCAGGCACAAGGGCTTTTACTCTCAGAGGTGTCTATACAGAGCAGCAAGTTAGAAGAGAAAGAACATGAGAATTGCAGGGAAAACCCAGTTCTCCCTCCTATCTGTGACAATGGAGACAACCACACCTACTCAAGGTCATTGCAAAAACCAAATAATATCAACTATGGTTATTATGTCAAACCATTGAATCAGATTGCCATAATTTGAAACTGGGCTTCATCATTCATCAAAGGCATGACCTTTCTGTGCCTCCATCTTCCTCATCTATAAAAGAGGGATATAGTCTCTTCTAGGGTTGTGATAAGGATTCAATGAGTAAATTCATGTAAAGAATTTAGAATGCTGTCTGGAATGTAGTGAGAATTCACAAGTTAGCTCTCATCCTGCTATACTCCCAGTACTAGAAGAAGGAGCTGCAAGTGTGTTGGGGAAGATTTTGAAGTTAAACCTGGATTTTACCAGTTAAGTTTGGTGGGAGTATGGATGGAAAGGGAGGGGTGGGAATGGAGAAAAAAGAAAAACAAAAAAACAAAAAACACAGAGCAGAAAAGTGGTGTGGGAAGGCAGGGGCCCAAGAAGACAACCCTTGTACCCCTAGGTCTCTGTCATTGGCTTGCTTCTGTCCCACTCTGTCCCTGAGCCAATCCTAACTAGCACGGGACCCTTCCACCAGCCTCAGATCAGCCAGCTGGATGGGAATCAGTGTTTTCATTATAGAGCAGGGGTCCAAGATGAGCCCTGGACACACGCATGCCCAGTAAATCCTCTCCCTGCTCACCTGCACACCCAGAAAGCCACATTGCACCCTCCATTGGATCATCAAGCTGCCCCAGAATCCAAAGTCCTTTACTGAAGCCTCTTAGCTCGAGCTCCAATATGCTGTCCAGTTCTTATGGTTATAGTCACTTTTTAATATTTTTACTTTTACAGAACACCTTCACATAATGTGATTTTTTAACCTACTGATTCTCTGAGAAAGAGTACTAATTAATATAAAAAATAATGAGGTATGGAGGACGTAGGGAGATGGAGAGGAGAAGGGAGTTGAGGGAAATTGGGGGGGAGATGAACCATGAGAGACTATGGACTCTGAAAAACAACCTGAGGGTTTTGAAGGGGCGGGGGGTGGGAGGTTGGGGGAGCCAGGGGTGGTTATTATGGAGGGCACACATTGCATGGAGCACTGAGTGTGGTGCAAAAACTATGAATTCTGTTACGCGGAAAAGAAATTTTTAAAAAATGAGGTAGACGCTGATCTTTTTGTATAAAATTATATGTAATATGTAAATTACACCTGTGCAAAAGAATGGATATAAGTATATTGCCAATATGTGAATAAGAATTCTTGAAGGCTACAAAAAAAATGTTTATAGTGAGTTTTCTTTGGAGAGTGGGACCAAGAGATCTACAGTGAAAAGAAGACTAATTTTTCATTTAATGTAGTTTTTGTACATCTTAATTTTATACCACACATGTACTACTTTAAACTTTTTTTTAAAGATTGTATTTATTTGACAGAGAGACAGAAAGAGAGGGAACACAAGCAGGGAGAATGGGAGAGGAAGAAGCAGGCTCCCTGCTGCGCAGGGAGCCCAATGTGGTCTCAATCCCAGGACCCTGGGACCATGACCTGAGCCAAAGGCAGATGCTTAATGCCTGAGCCACCCAGGTACCCCTACTTTAAATGTTTTTAAATGAGTTTAAAAAATGAATAAGAGGGTGCCTGGGTGGCTCAGTGGTTTAAGCCTCTGCCTTCGGCTTGGGTCATGATCCCAGGGTCCTGGGATCAAGTCCCGCATCAGGCTCTCTGCTTAGCAGAGAGCCTGCTTCTCCCCTCTCTCTCTGTCTGTTTCTCTGCCTATTTGTGATCTCTCTCTGTCAAATAAATAAATAAAATCTTTTAAAAAAATGAATAAGAAATCCCATCTCAGAAGTTCATTCTAATGTTTAAATAAAAGTATGTTTTCCAGGTACACAGTAAGTTGTTGGTAAGTAGTAGCTGCCTATCACCACTACTATCATCATGTGTAATAATAAAACTTGTAGGAATGTGTGGGGGGCTCAGTCAGTTAAGTGATCGACTCTTGGCTTCGGCTCTGGTCAGGATCTCAGGGTTGTGAGACTGAGCCCCACGGGGACTCCACACTCAGTGTACAATCTGCTTGAGATTCTCTCTCTCCCTCTTCCCCTCTGCCTGCTCACTCTTTCTCTCTCTCAATAAATAAATAAAATCTTTTTTTAAAATAACCTATTGTGTAATTAGTGACTGATAATTATTATATAATTGTTTGTATAGTAACTCTTTATGTAGTAGTAACTGTTCTCAAGCTTATCCATGTACATCAGATCTCCCCAGTGGGGCTGTGAGCTCCAAGAGAATAGCTCCTGTCTGGACTGGCCTTGGCTTCCAGCACCTCCTGGAGAGATCATCATCAACCAACTGAACTAATACACACAGGAATAACTGCCCTGCCCAACACCCCCATGGGTGAGGGAGCAAACACATCCTTATCTCCACATTGCAGATGTGGAAACTGAGGTCCAGTGAGGTCATGTTGAGAAGCCAAAAGTCAAAAAGTTGGGGGAGGAGCTCAAAATCCAGGTCCCCAAGGCTCCCAGGCAGAACCTTCCATCCGCTGTGGCGGGCACATTAAAACATAGTAGATTGAGCTCAGTGCCAGCACTGAGACTGATGCTGAAAACCCAGTGAGAACCAGAGTGGGGACTACTAAGTGAGCTGTCCAAATCAGACCAACAAACATCATTTCATTACGCACAAATGTAGTAAGATTTTTTCCCCTGAGACAGGTTATAATAGCCAGAGTTCTCCAGTGAAACAGAACCAATGGGAGATTACACATATATAATACATATATACACATACATATATATAAAAGGAGATTTATTACAAGGAATTGGCTCATGTAATCATGGAGAATCTGCTGCCTGCAAGCTGGAGACCCAGGAAAGCCATCGGTGTCATTTAGTTCCAGTCTGCAATCCTGAGAACCAGTCCAAAAGCAGGAGAAAATGAGATGACATATTCCAGCTCTAGCAGTGAGGCAGGATAAAAAGAGGCAAATTCCTCCTCCCTCCACCCTTCGTAAAATTCAGACCCTCAACCAGCTGGATGAGGCCCACCCAATTGGGGAGTGCAATCTACTTGACTGAGTCCACCAATTCAAATGCTCATCTCATTCAGAAACATCCTCACAGACACACCCAGAAACAATGTTCAATCTGGCACCCATGGCCAGCAAAGTTAACACATAAAATTAATCCTCATACCAGTAAAGTCACCTTAGGGGCACACACATGTGCAGGGATTCCACAGAAGAGCAGAGTAACCTGCAGGGGAAGAAAACCACCCCCTATGATCCATAGGGAGCACTTCTGGGAGCATCCAGGCAACCAACATGAAAGCATGAGCCCCGAGGTGCTGAGCAGCCACTGCTAACAGTCACCTCGGTAAGTACTGGTTCTGGCACATGACCTGGGACAAAGCCGATCCTCTGTGAGCCTCAGTTTCCTCATTTACAAAATGAGGATGATCTAGGTACCTATCACATAAGGTCTACTACAAGGATTACATGAGATAAAGGTAATAAGTAAATAGAAAACTGCCTGACGTAACAAGTACTCAATGAACATTGGTTGTGTTTACTGTTTCTATTATTATTAGAGATAAAAAGTCATAGCCAGAGCATAAACACCACACACACATGTATACACAAGCACGTGCGCACACATACATTCCACCCCAAGAATTACTTGCCACATCCTATGGTATTTTTCACAGACTATATCATAACACTTATCACAGATACTCAAATGAGTTATGTGCAGATCTGCCTCCTTTCTAGACTGAATGTTTTCTGAAACCAAAACAGTTGGACTCTAAAAAACAACCTGAGGGTTTTGAAGGGTCAGGGGGTGGGAGGTTGGGGGAGCCAGGTGGTGGGTATTATGGAGGGCACGCATTGCATGGAGCACTGGGTGTGGTGTACAACTATGAATTCTGTTACGCTGAAAAGAAATGAAATTAAAAAAAAAAAAGAAAGAAATAGAAGAAAAAAAACAGTTGTACCTTATTCAATTTTATATCTTCACTGCTTAACACCTGGATGGTGCTCATACATGTTTGTTAAAAATGTCAAAGTGGAGTCGGGAAAGGGGGGGATGGGGTAATGGACATTGGGGAGGGTATGTGCTATGGTTAGTGCTGTGAAGTGGGTAAACCTGGCAATTCACAGACATGTACCCCTGGGGATAAAAATACATTATATGTTTATAAAAAATAAAATTTAAAAAAAAAAGCAAATCATAATCACCATCACAAAAAAAATGCCAAAGTGGAATGAAAAATTCTGAATCATTTAGACTCACAGACTGATAACTATAAGCAATATTTTTAAATATTGAAATTCAGTTTCTTTTCATTTTGTGGATGTCCTTTTAGGTAGTTCGCCATAAAAGCAATATCTATAAATAAAACTAACTTGTACTCTGAGTCCCACCAATGTGCTAAGCCATCAGTCCTCTAGCTCCTCTTGATGTTCATTCAACTTCATTTCTGCAAAGTTTAAGCCCACACATTTGACCAAGTGAATACAATTCATCAAAAAAGCCCAGGCTGCCATAGACCTACACAGAGACCCAATCAACAAGTTGTCTGCAGTGGGGACAGGTAGATCCTCTGTAACAAGGGCAATCTCTCAAATCAGTCCTTGTTCTCATAGCTCGGTGGGAGTGGGGAGGCATGGGTGGAGGTACTGGCAAAGGAAACTCTCTTTTCCAGGCACTCTTGCAAAATTCTGCAAGTTGGTATCTCTGTCAAGCAGGCTGTAAGATGGAGCCCCAAGAATGCACCAATAGTAAACCTTATTCCATTTCTATATGGTTTGTCTTCAGATATAATTGTATGGTTCAAGACAAGCACTCCATACTACAATGCTTATTGTCTAACTGTAAGCCCCATCTATCATGGAAGCCAGATGCACTCCTTGCCTAAGCCAGTCATATGTCTTTGGGATAAAGCACAAACATTGGGAGTTTAATGACTTTGTTACACTACATGGCCCATCCATTACAACAACATAGCTATGGCTGGACTCAGCCACTGTAGTTACTCAAGCCAACCTCATGTTTACAAAAAACAGTCTGTTCCTAGGGAGGCAGAAGGGTTCTTGGAGCCATTCATTTATTCCCTAGTAACTGTTTGTTGAGTACCTACTTTGTGTCACATGCTGTTCCAGGTACTGTGGCTATCCAAAAAAAAAAGAAAAGAAAAGAAAAAAGAAAACATGTTTTACTTTTATGGAGTTTGATGTTAGTGAGAAAAGACTAACAAAAAAAAATAAAGAAAAGGTCATTTCAGGTAATGATATATTGTTAAAAAGAATCAGGAAGGCCTTTCTGATGAGGTGAAATATGGATGAGAAGGGGCTTCATGCAAAGATTGTCCTTTGCACAGAATTTAATGCGGCTCTTCTGTTCACACCTCTGCAGGGCTCTATGGGAGAACCACATGCTCAGTTTTCCAGAAAGTCACAGCTAAGATGCATCGTGAAAACTTGAAACCAACTCCATGCACCAAAATCTCTTGATTTCCTGGATCCCTAGAGAGTTCTTTTCAGACAGACCCTTGAGTATGGTCTAGACACTTGGAGGGAGCCTCCGTTGTTTAAATGGCTTCCAAGACACCTGAAAACAAAGAAGACTCATATAACAGAATAGCTTAATTTGAATTGTCATTATCTCATTAAGGATAATATTCTTTCTCTAAACTTTACCAGAGGAGGTGAGTTACAAAGGCCCACAGTTGGAGGGAATATTTACTGTAAATCAGTCACCTGGTGTCCTCCCCCCTATCTTCTGGCAGTCATACACTCCTCGCATCCCCACTTTCAGGCCTCCTGCTTTGAGAGAACTGGAAGGCCAGCTCCAGGAAAGAATATCTTACTCAGACCTGGCCAGAGTGTACACTGACCCACTCCTTCTCCACAGGATCTGCTACAGAATGGACATGTGCCCAAACTTCTCCAGTCCAAGTAAGCCTTGGGATTTGTGCAAGAGTGAGTAGAGATAATGTTTCAGTCTGCGGGACTGAACCTGGAAGTACATGAGCCTACCGGCAACAGCTAAACCTGGCAGAGAATAGAGCCTATCTGGAGAAGGAATGTGGGAAAACAGAGTGAGACAGTGGACCTAGATGCCTTCATCTGAACACCTGGATCAAGCCACACCTAAAGCCAACATACTCTCTGAGTCTCAAATTCACTGGTTAATAAATTATCTCTTTTTTTTCTTATACTAGCTTAAGATGGGTTTTCTATCACATGCTGCAGAAAAAGTCCAAACATATACCACAGGTAAATTCTCCTTAATACCAAATTATTGGGAACCAAACACACTTCCCAATATATCCAAAGAGCCATTTGTAAGAAATTCTAGATTGGTATAAGAGAAAAATTTCCAATAATCAATAATTCTTTAGTTGGCACATACTGTATTTTTATATTGGTGCCAGCTTCTATAGAGGATGAAAATATATAAAACATTGCTTCCCTGGCCTCAAAGTGCATCTCCTACAAGCTGTCACTATTACTAATGCTTTACTAATCCACAGCGCTTTCTAAGATATAGTGCGTTTTTGAAACTTGAACTTCAAGTGCAAAGAATCAGACTAGATTCATCCAAATCCTGAGTTTAGAAACTCTCATCATTGCCCCATACATAGCCCTTTTTTATCACGTGCCCACTAACCCTTACTCACACCATTTCATTGCATCTTCACAACAGAACAAGGAAGCTGAGATCCTGGTAAATCCCGCAAACCTCACAATTAGTGAGCTCCCTCTCCTCCTCACTGGCCTGTTCATGAAAGTATAAAAGAAGGAGCTCCTCCAATCCCACTAGCAAGGAGCTGCCCCATACTGGCTGGCATGTTTGCTAGCATGCATGAACTTGAATGGTCTAGTTCATTCATCATCATGAACTAGAAGGTCTAGTTCAGAACAGACGCTTCACACTCTGGCATAGAGCCAGAGGTTATGGGATTGCTTCTAGTCAACGGCTGATTTCTCATCTTTGAATGCAGTCATTTTAAAGACATTTTGCACAAATTCAGTTAGTGCCCACAGATACACTGAAATAGTCAAGCCAGACTTAAATCAGATTTTTCCAGGATAACTTTTTTTCAAAAGTCACTTCTTCAAAATGTCATTACTCCCTTCTTTAGTGGCATTTTCTTTCTGCAGATCAATGATAGGTCTATTGCCCCTTTTTTGGCACTGATTCTGACTGAAGCAAATCAGGTGAGAAAAGGCACAGGGGTTTCATTTACTTAATCTAGAAACAAAATCACCCAAAAAAAGAATTTAAAAACTTTAACAGATAATTGACTTCTACTTCTTTGCCTGAAAATGACTCCCTTCTTATTCTTCTGGCACATTAAATTGGTGAAGCAGTTTCACTTGTTGGGTACAATGCCCTCAGAAGAATTATCATTTTCTACATTGGTTAATTTAGAAAAACTATTTTACTCATACTTAATTACAAAATGCTCTCCCATGCTATACAATTCAAGGGGGTAAAGGATATAAGATTAAAAGAAAAGAAATATTTCCATAGTAGTAGATGTTTGCAGGGGACATAAAACATGGCCTGGGTCCCAGATCCTACAGACACCACCAGTGGATGGGTGTCCTGGATCACAAGCCTCATGTTCAAGGAGGACTTCCCTGCTAGGCCCATCACCTACAGCTGGTGCTAGCACTATATAACAGATTGATGCCATTTCCCATACGAGGATAAGAGCTCCATATTGGAGTGTTCTCTTTCTGCTCATGGACAGAAAACATGATACAATTCCATAAACGGGTAAGTTGGGCATGAAAGAGAAACATGGTTGGCACTGGCAATAAAGTACACACATATGGTCAACAGACATGAGAGAGAGGAAGACGTGGTGGCCCTTGGGGTCACCCCATGCAGTCAGAAAAAGGGGCCAGCGTGATACAAAGTCAGCTTGGGCAAGCGTCAATCCCAGCTCTGCCACCCTCCTGCTTCGTGGCCCTATGGCAAGACAAGAATAGGAACGAGTCCAGTGTCTGGCACATTCAGTGGTGGTGGTCTCCCTTTCTCTCCTCCCCACTCACTTTCTGTGATAATCCTTGGTGTAATCAAAGCCTCGTGTCCTCCAAGGTTTGCCTTATTTTTATAATATTCAAGTGCATGCATCATGACTAAAACAGTGAGTCCAGAATCTGGAATCCCATGAGCAACCCTATTTTTCCATTAAGTTTGCCTAATTAAGTCTATTAGGATCCAGAGAGGTTTTAAAAATAGAACTTACCTGTGTCAGAGTGAATTGCCTACTGCTGTCTGTTCAATACTTCTGTCTATACAGAGACCTTGTGTCCTAAGAAACAAACTTTACCCTAACATATGCCCCATTAACTCTTTTCCTCCAAAGAGCCACCTCAGCACACCTACCATACTGGCCTCCTAATTGTACTTTGTTTCCAACATAAGCCTCAGCCCACTAGCTTTTAGAATATTGTAAACCAGATAAATTGTATCACTAATTCTCTTGGCTGGGATCAGGAGCATGGGGAAAAGAGGTCACTGAAAGGAACTGTAAAATGACTGTAATGATTATTTTTCATATATCATGATGGTTTATCCTAAGATAGATAATCAAAATAGTCATACAAATAACGATCAGCCACTTCGGGTCTTTGCCTTTCCTGTCCTCACTATTTTTGCTTGCACACCAACACCACTATCCCCGGTCTCAACTGGCCTTATTTTTCTCCATAGCACTGCCAGTTCCATATATTTAACTTATGTACTTTATTTTATGCCTCACTCTACTAAAATGAATCTTCAAGAAATTATCACTTCGTTTTTACTTCTATACCCTCAATACCTATAACACTACCTCGTGCAGAGCAGGAATTCAAAAATATTTGTTGAATATGTAATATTCAGTCCAGATATAATATTTATTTGAGACTCCCTGTATATAAAGAATTTCATGAAAAGTAAAAATTAATATGAAATACTAAATAATGGGTTTCAGAGAAATTTCCAAGGTAAATGGCAGAAACATGTTCTTTACAAACTGAATCTTCTGATAGCAATTCAAGTGTAACTTTTAGTATTTCATCTCAGAATCCCTTCAATAAATATTCAGCAAAAAGTAGCTCCTTTCCAGACATTTGCCACAACCCTAGGGATACTTATGCCTGGCCCATATGTTCAACCCATCAGACATAAAAAGTGGCAGCTATGGATGGTCTAGTACCATTTGGATCAATGGCCTAGGCTCTTACCCCATTGGCTTAGCTGCCAACAAGCTGCTATTTTACTTCATGGTTGTAGATTCCTGCAAGTTGGATGATAAATGGACTCTTCACAGAGACACAGTACAAAGCAAGGCTATGAGAAAAAATATGGGGAATGACGCTTCTAATCAAGCTGAAATAGCAGTGATCAGATTTACCCTCTGGCAAGAAACAATCTAAAAATAGGCAAATCTGTAATTGAGTGGTTTTCAAGACACTGGGCATCAAGGCAACAAAGAACAGGCAAGGAAGAGTGGTATCTGAGACATGGGAAACAAACAAGGGGAGCCCTCTGATTGCCAGAGCTTACTGCCTTGAGAAAGTTTCCAGGGCTCAGCACAGGGACTGGGAATGCAGGTGGAGCCTGGTGCACTCCCCAAGTTAGGAAACAGAGGTGAAATTCCAAGGAGACCAAGGCAACTAGAATGTGCAGGACAGACTACCTGAGAAAGAAGAATGGCACAAAGAGAAATCAGAGATCTGCAGAGAATCCACCTGCATCTAGCTACGCAACGTCAGTGCATATGTGTGAAGAAGACACGGCTGTTTCTACTGTAACAGCACAGTCAAGAAGTTACAGTAGCAACCATATGGCCCTCAAAGCCAAAAATTTACTATTTTGCTCTTTACAGAAAAATATTTGCTAACTCCTGACTTTATATACTTTATGGTAAAAGAAAGAATGCTTTCCTTCTAAAATCAGGAAAAAGATAAGGATATCCCCTCTCGCTACTTCTTTTTTTTTTTTAAAGATTTTTATTTATTTATTTGACAGAAAGAGACACAACTAAAGAGGGAACACAAGCAGGGAGAGTGGGAGAGGGAGAAGCAGGCTCCCCACCGAGCAGGGGGCCCCGTACAGGGCTCAATCCCAGGACCCTGGGATCATGACCTAAATTGAAGGTAAATGCTTAAGGAATGAGTCACCCAGGCGCCCCTCTTCTCACCACTTCCATTCAACATTATTCTGGAGATTGTATCCAGTACCTTAAAGCAAGAGGAAAAAAATTAAAGACATATACTTTGGAAGGGAAAAAGAAAACTGCCTTTATGGACAACATGATCTTTTACATTGAAAACTTGATGGACTCTACCTAAAAGCTACTAGAACTAATCAGTCCAGCAAGCTTGCAAGATACAAGATCATTATACAAGCACCAACTGTACTTCCATAAACTATAAATGAACAATAAGAAGTTGAAACTTAAAAAGAATGCCACTTAGTATAAAAGAACTTCAAGCACCATCTTCTCTCACTAAGATAGAAGTGTTTAGCCTGGTGCTTCACTCACTGAAACTACATTGTATACAAGCCATCACTGAAGTAACTTCTTACATCAAGACATAAGCGTTTGTACAATTAGGGGAAAAAATAAAAAATAAATTTAAATTAATATCATTTATAACACAAAAAATATGAAATAACAATAAATCTGGTAAGAGATTGTTAAGACCTGAATACTAAAAACTACAATATGTTGTTGAAAGAAATTAAAGGAAACCTAAAATAATGGTGATATATACTGTTTATGGGTAAGAAAATTCTATATTGTTAAATTGTCAAATCTCTCCCAAATTTATATATAGATTCAACACAATCCAAATCAAAATTAAAGAGGGATTTTTTTTTTTTTTTTTTAGAAATTGACAGACTGATTCTAAAATTCATGTGGAAGTGGAAAAGTTCTAAAATAGCAAACAACTTTGAAAAAGAGCAAAGATTTTCAAAACTTTGGAAATGCAACCTGATTTCATAGCTTATTACAAAGACAGTTTGGCACTAACATCAAGATGACAAATAGAGCAACAGAACAGAATAAGGTCTTAAAATAAACATACAACTATATAGAAAGCTGATTCTCAACGAAGATGTAATTGCAATGCAGTGGAGAAAGACTAGTCTTTTTAACAAATGGGGCTGGAACTATTAAACATTCATACACAAAAATCTAAGCTTCAATCCACCCTCAGCAATACATACAAAAATCAACTCATAATAGACCATAGACATAAATGCAAATCCTAAAACCTCTAAAAGAACATATAAAAGAAAATCCTTATGACACTGTATTAGTTTGCTATGGCATAAGCAAGTGCCATGAATTGGGTGGCTTAACAAAAATTTATTGTCTTATAGTTTTGAAGGCTAGGAAGTCCCAAATCAAGGTATTAGCCTATTGTTTGTTTGTTTTTCCTGAAGGCTGAGAGAGAAAGATCTATCTGTTCCGGGCCTCTTTCTTTGGCCTGTAGATGGCCATGTTTATCCTGTGTCTATAAATCATCTTCCTTGAGTACAGCTAACTACTGTCTTCCCTGACCCTGATGTGGGTCCTAAGCACGGGGTATGCATCCTTCCCTCAGCCTTCCCGTCTCACTCACACTGCTAAAGCAATAACAAAGATATTCCTTCCCAGCAACCCAGTGGGGATACATGTGATGACAAAGGTGGATTTTGAACTACCATACAATCTCCTTATTATGAAAGTCAATGAATCCAAAGTGGCAGGAGGGCAGGGTCCAGAATGAGGTGACCTGATCTGGCCCTATTACTCTGTTCCTGCCTCAGAAGACCCACAGAAAGCACTTCAATCTCTCTAGGATGTCGGTCCCCATTTTATAAGGGTACCAGTCACACACTGGATTAGGGCCCACCCTAATGACCTCATCTTAATTTGATTCCCTCTGTTAAGACCCCATAGGTATAAATAAGGTGAAATTCTGAGGCACAAAAAGTTAGGACTCTGGATATATCTTTTTTGGGAAAACATAATTTAACCTAAAATAGACATCAAAATCACAATCCATAAAAACAACAAATTGATAAACTAGACTGCATCGAAATTAAGACCATCTACTCTTCAAAAGACAGTGGTAAGAAAATGAAGAGCAAGACACAGAGTGCAAGAAAATATTTTTAAATCACAAGTCTGATAAAGAATTTGTGTCTAAATTATACAAAGACCTTCCAGAAGCAATAATAAATTCACAACTTTAGAATGAGAACCAGATGTGAACAGGTATTTTAACAAAGAAGATATATAAGTGGCAAATAAGTACATGAAAAAAAATGTTCAACATAATTAGATGATACTCAACTATAAACTAAAACCACAATGAGATACCACGACTCATCTACTGGAAAAGCTACTATTAAAATGACTGAGTGCTTCACGGCTGTGCAGTAACTGGAACTCTCATACTCTGTTGGTGGGAATACGAGATGGCACACACTTAGAAAATAGTTTGGTGGTTTCTTAAAACTTTAAACATGTAGCTACCATATGATCTAGCCATCCCACCTCTAGGTATTTAGTCTATGGAAGTGAAAGTCTATGTCCACACAAAAATTTGCCTATAATATTCTTAGCAACTTTATTTGTAATAGCCCCAACTGAAAACAGTTCAAATGCCCATCGAGAGTGAATGAATAAAAACACTGTGGCGGGGCGCCTGGGTGGCTCAGAGTGTTGGGCCTCTGCCTTTGGCTCGGGTCATGATCTCAGGGTCCTGGGATCAAGCCCCGCATCAGGCTCTCTGCTCAGCGGGGAGCCTGTTTCCGCCCCCCCTCTCTGCCTGCCTCTCTGCCTACTTGTGATCTCTCTCTCTGTGTCAAATAAATAAATAAATAAATAAATAAATAAAATCTTAAAACAAAACAAACACTGTGGCATTTAATCCATAGCGTGGAATAATATTCCACAATATAAAGAAGGAAGCCCTGATACGTGCTACATGGATGACTCTGAAAACAGTGATACTAAGTGAAAGAAGCCAGTCTAAAAAGAGTACATACTGTATGACTCCATATACATAAAATTCTAGGAAATGTCAAATAATCTATAGTGCTAGAAAGCAGATAACCAGAAATGGACATTTAGAAAGAAAGAGGCAAAACAGAGCTAGAGGGAGGCATTAAAAGGATCGTGAGCAAAGTTTTGGAAGTGACAGATATTTCTTTATCTTCAATACGGTAATGGGTTCGTGGGTGTATGCATATGTTAAAACTTACATTATGCACTTTATATAAGTACAATTGATTGTGTGTGAATTACACTTATAAAGCTAATGTTAAAATACTCATTTCACATTCAGATGGCCTCTGTTTCAAGTCCTGCTCTATCTCTTTCTAGCTTTGTTATCTTAATGCAGGTCTGTCTCTGAGGCTCACATTCTCTGCCTGCAAAATGGTGATTCATAACATTTACTTCCCAGGACTATTGTAGATATCAACTGATATCTAATGCAGTTTCTGAAAATAAGAAATACTCAATAAATTGTAGCAATAACAATAATGAAGTTACTCATGCTTACTTTTTAACTTCCTAGAAAATCTACCTTGAAAGACAAGACACACAATCCATATTTTCAGAACCTAGAAAGCTGAGTGTTCTCCACTTTCCTATTCGATATTTCAGACTGCTAACGTAAATGAGTTTTGCTAAATCAAAAAGAGTATTGGCAGAAAGTCAAAGTGTGTTTTTCTGATCCTTTAAAATTGTATTTTCAAATATACACTGTGACCTACCCTGTTATTATTAACACAATGGGTTTATGCATACAGCCTCAGCAAAATAATGCTTCTTTATACTTATATAATCCTTCCTCAACTGCAGTTGGCAAAACTACATTTCTAGTTTTACACACACACACACACACACACACACACACACACATACACACACCCTACCTCAAAATTTTCAACTTAAAGGTCTTTTTACATCTGTGCAGCTTGGACCCTCAAGAAAGAATGCATAAATAATTACAGTCCCCTCACATAGGAACATATGGGTGGGCCTATGGAGCTGTGCAAAGACAAGAGACAGGCCTGGGTAGCATCCTTATAATATGTGAGTGGAAGACCCAGCCTGGAAAGATGTCCTTCAACACTGTAAAACTTAGTAAAAAGGCAAGATGCCAAGTACTTTATTGAGATTTTAGAAAACAAAATGAGGAAAATTCACATCCAAAAGGCATTTTAAAAAAAAAGGCATCATATGTCAACTCCACAAGAAGACAGTTTAAAACATTAAAAAAAAACAACAACTATATAGTCAATGACACTTCTGATTTAATCTGACTCAAGAGATCATACCTTACAGCAATGGTTAGTGAAAAAGTGACATTGTTATAATGCCTATAGATGTGATCTATTTAGGAACAAAAACCTTCAAGAATTTTTATTTTACTATATATCCTTAAGAAATGTATCAAAGTTTTTCTTAAACTCCAAGATTTGAAAGTCCTCATTTATTCCTAGCACATCTTTTCCCAGTTCAGAGAAAGAGACAGGGTCTACAGTTCTGCATAGGAATCTCAATTACAAGCATGCTGCTAAAACCCTACCTTTCAAGATGTGTATATTTAGAACTTACAGAGGCAAAACAGGTATTACTGAACAAATGGCCAAAAAATGAGGAATCAAATGCTTAACTGACAGTATAAATGGTGACCTTCTAGTTTGCAGGTGTTTACAATTGTAGTCACATAATAATAATGATTTCCAATCAGTACAGGCACTGGGGTTTATCACTACATGGGTAAGGTTTCAAATAAGCTTAAAGTCAATAAAATTCTTTACCTCCTTTTCTCTCCTGAGAAGTGCTATAGCACAGCCCTACATACAGTCTGAGACCTGGGTTTGAATCCATAGAGCTATTTCCTAGCTCTCTGATCTAGGGCAGCTTACTTAATCTCACTCAGTATCAGTTTCCTCTTACGTAAAACATGCATAAAACTAGTATATTTTGTTGTGAGGATTAAGTTGAGATAAAGCTTATAAAGTGTTCAGCACAGTGTTTTGCAAAAGAAAGTATTTAGTATTAGCTTCTAATTAAGGCAGGTACATTTCTAGTCCTCCAAAAAAGAATAAATCAGACACAGAGCTGGAGTCAAAATTAGAAACTTATTTCATACATGTGGAAAAAAAAAAGATTAAAAATGGGGGGAAATCCATTTTCTAAATCAATTGGGTGAAATCAGTCTGGTGACCATCATCATCGCAACAAACCAGATTAGGAGGCCAGAAATTGTTCCACTGCTTGGGAAATAATCAGTTCATTCAGGCAGAAAATCCCAAATCTCCATGTTGTATTGAGATGGCACTTGAATGAAGTTCAGGATTGGATAGTCTGGGATTTCCCTAACCAACATTTCTGAAAAAGTCCACACTACCTCATACAATCCAGTTGAGTTTTAAGATATAGCGTCTAAATGCTAGGAGCAAATTTAAATGAGTACAAACCATGGAGAAGAACATATTGTTGAAAGCTATACAATTTAGGGGCGCCTGGGTGGCTCAGTGGTTTAAGCCTCTGCCTTCAGCTCAGGTTATGATCCCAGGGTCCTGGGATCGAGCCCCACATTGGGCTCTCTGCTCAGCGGGGAGCCTGCTTCCTCCCCTCCCTCTGCCTGCCTCTCTGCCTACTTGTGATCTCTGTCAAATAAATAAATAAAATCTTTAAAAAAAAAAAAAAAGAAAGCCGTACAATTTAGAGGAGACCCCAGTTCTCCATTCCAGCCTGTCTCACCGCTAACATTTCTAATGCCAAATGGTTAAAACTGATGCTTTGTTTCTCTGTAAGCTAAAGGAATCCAGATAACCAATGCTTAAGATAAAACAAGCCAGGGAAATATAAAGGAAAATTATTTTTATTTCTTATGTCCTCCCTCAGTACATGGAACCCAGGTACTGGCAGCAATATTTTGACCTCTTATTTTTAAAAACAAAGATGCCATAAAGGAAAAGGCTGATATATGTTTTGTAATAGATATTGCTACTGAAAATTTTAATTCTCTACACACAAAAAATTTTTAAAAGCAATGATAAACTAGAGGGAAAGCAAAAATAAAAGACACAGGATTCATACTTTTTAGCCTATAAACAGTTCTTAGTTGGAAATATGGACAAAATACAAATAGCTAATTCACAAATGGAAAATTATAGTCATTATTGATATGTGTTCAATCTGGTAATCAAAAAGATGCACACTAAAGCAATGTAGGATCAGAGTTACCTATCAGATATAAAATATAAAATATCAGAGGTAAGCATTTAGGAATTACCTAGAGAATAATTTTTCAGTCTGTATTAAAATCTTTATAAGATATTTCATATTCCTTAAATTTCCACTAAAGGGATTTTTTATAATCCTAGGGGAAAAAATGGAAGAGTACATAAAGGAATGCATGCATCAGAACAGTGTCTATAAAATGAAAAGTTAAAACAACTTAAATGTCTAACAATAGTGGATTGGTTAAATCAATAATGGTACAAACATATGGAAGAATATTATGCAGACATAAAGAATGATGCTTTAGGGGCGCCTGGGTGGCTCAGTGGGTTAAAGCCTCTGCCTTCAGCTCAGGTCATGATCCCAGGGTCCTGGGACTGAGCCCCGAATCAGTCTCTCTGCTCAGCGGGGAGCCTGCTTCCTCCTCTCTCTCTGCCTGGCTCTCTGCCTACTTGTGATCTCTGTCAAATAAACAAATAAAATCTCTTTAAAAAAAAAAAAAGAGGGACACCTGGGTGGCTCAGTTGGTTGAACAGCTGCCTTCGGCTCAGGTCATGATCCTAGCGTCCTGGGATCGAGTCCCACATCGGGCTCCTTGCTCGGCAGGGAGCCTGCTTCTCCCTCTGCCTCTGCCTGCCACTCTGTCTGCCTGTGCTCGCTCGCTCTCTCTCCCTCTCTCTCTGACAAATAAATAAATTTATAAAAAAAAAAAAATGATGCTTTAGAAGCAGATTCATGGACAAGAAAAGTCATTAATGTATCAATAAAGTGTGGAAACCTGGGTGGCTCAATCCATTCAGTGTCTGCCTTTAGCTCAGGTCATGACCCCAGCTCCTTGCTTGGCGAGGAGCCAGCTTGTCCCTCTGCCTGCCGCTCCCCCTGCTTGTGCTTTCTTTCTCTCTCAATCTCTCTCTCTCTGATGAAGAAATAAATAAAATCTTTAAAAATATATATATATCAGGGGTGCCTGGGTGGCTCAGTGAGTTAAAGCCTCTGCCTTCGGCTCGGGTGATGATCCCAGGGTCCTGGGATCGAGCCCCACATTGGGCTCTCTGCTCAGCAGGGAGCCTGCTTCCTCCCCTCTCTCTCTGCCTGCCTCTCCACCTACTTGTGATCTCTCTCTCTGTGTCAAATAAATAAATAAAATATTTTAAAAAATATATATATATATATCAATAAAGTAAAGAAAACCATTTCAAGAATGTATATGTAGTCTAATCCCATTGTTATAACATTTTTTGCAATGAAGAAGATTTAGAAGACAGTGTATATGAAAATGCTGACAGTAGTTCTCTGGAAAGTAGAATTTTGACAGTTTCAAATTTTTATGTGTCCTGTGAACAATACACAATCAGAGATAGCATAATGGTTAAGAACATAGTCTATAGAGTAAGCTTGACTGAGTTCAAATCCTGGCTCCAACACTTACCAACTGTGTGTCCTTTTTCAAATTATTTAACTTTTCCATACCTCTGCTTCCTTTCTGAAAATGGGGATAATAAATGCCTCACAGAGTTACTATGAGTACTAACTGGTAGCTATCCTAGAATAGTTCATGACACCTAGTAAAGACCCAGTACTGCTAATTATTGTTATTATTATTATTATCATTATCTACTTGTGTTACTTATATGGCAAGTAAAAATAATAATGCTGAAAACAATAAAGACAGAAATACTTTGACAGTGAGAAGGGTGCCAAGAAAATTCAATAAGAAAATAAGTCTTCTTAACAAATGGTTCTGGAATAACTGGCTATCTGCATATAAAAGAATGAAGGAGGAGTGTTACCTTATATACCATACACAAAAATTAACTCAAAAGGGATCACAGACCTAACTCAAAGGGCTTAAACTATAAAACGCTTAGAAAAAAAACACAAGAGTAAATCTTGTAAAGTTGGATTAGACAATATTTTCTTAAATATGACACCAAAAATATAAGTGACAAAAGACAAAGTTGGTAAACAGAACTACATCAAAATTAAAAGCCTTTGTGCTTCAAAGAATACCATCAAAAAAGCAAAGGACAATATCCACAATGGGAGAAAGTATTTCCAAATCATACATTTGCTAAGAGACTAGTATCTAGAACATATCAAGAACTCTTAAAATTTAAAAATCAAAAAAGTTCAAATAACCCAATTAAAATGGCCAGAAGATCTGAATAGACATGTCTCCAAAGAAAATATACAAATGGCAAGTAGGCACATGGAAAGATGCTTAGTGTCATTATCCATTAAGGAAATGCAAATAAAAACCACAATGAGCTACTACTTCACATCCACAAGGATGGCAACAATCCAAAGACATATAATAACAAATGTTTCAGACAATGTGGAGAATTTGAAACCCTCCTTCACTGCCAGTGAGAATTTAATATGGTATAACTGCTTTGGAAAAACTATTAGGCAATCCTCAAAATGTTAAACACAGAGTTACCACATGACTCAGCAATTCCACACCTAGGTATATAATCAACAGAAATGAAAACACTAAAAATATGTACACAAAGAAACTTATATAGGAATGGTCAAAGCAGCATAACTCATAACAACCAAAATGTGGAAATAACCCAAAGGTCAACAAACCAATGAACAGAAAGACCCTAGTACATTCATGCAATGAAATATTATTTGGCAGTAAAATATTAATACATGCTACAACATTTATGAATTTCAAAAACATCATGCTAAGTGAAAGAAGCCAAACACAAAGACCACATATTGTATGATCTTATTTATGTGAAATGTCTGGAATAGGCAAATATATAGAGGCAAAAAGTAGATTAGTGATTGCCTAGCTGAGGGAGAATGGGAGGTAAGAATGAGGAATGAATACAAATAGGTCTCCGGTTTCCCTTTCAACTGATAAAAAGGCTCTAAACTTAAATTTTGGTCATAGTCACACAATTCTGAATACATGAAATACATTGACTGTACACGTTAAATGGGTGAATATTTTAGTATTGAACTACATTTTTCTAATTCCCTGACAACCTGAGCTTCACTTCTTAAGAATGACCTTGGAAGAGCCAGCATCTTAAAAGAGAAGGAAAAAAAAAAAAACATAGTTTAAAAAGATCTCCTACTGAACAGTTAAGGCTCCAGACACTTGCTTTTCATATTCACCCATGACTGACCCCTCCCCCATGACTCACCCCTTAACTCTTTATTGAGCACCTGTGCTAAGCTGGGCATAGCAAACCCTAATCAATCCCTAACATGGGAGCAGACAATTATATAAACCAATTAATAACAAAATCATTGGGTTATGGACATTGGGGAGGGTATGTGCTATGGTAAGTGCTGTTAAGTGTGTAAGCCTAACGATCACAGACCTGTACCTCTGGGGCTAATAATACATTATATGTTAATAAAAAAAAATTTTTTTTAATAACAAAATCAAAGAAACACATCGACAAAAATATAATAATAGTAGGGGACTTCAACATTCTCCTCACTGAAATGGACAGATCATCTGAGAAAAAGATCAATAAGGAAATAAAGGCTTTAAATGACACACTAGACCAAATGGACTTCACAGATACATTCAGAACATTCCATCCCAAAGCAACAGAATACACATTCCTCTCTAGTGCACATAGAACATTCTTCAGAATAGATCACATCCTGGGTCACAAATCAGGTCTCAACCGGTACCAAAAGATTGCGATCATTCCCTGCATATTTTCAGACTATAGTGTTCTGAAACTAGAACTTAATTAAAAGTTGGAAAGAACTCAAATACATGGAGGCTAAATTTAGAGCATCCTACTCAGAGTGAATGGGTCAACCAGGAAATTAAAGAATTTAATAAATAAATAATAAATAATTATATAATATATAATAATTATATTTACTATATATTATATAACATTATATCTAAATAATACTTAAAATATGATTACATATAATCATATTTTAATAAATTATTAAATAAATTTATGTATTAAATTTATTTATTTAATGACTTAAATAAACATATAAATAAGAATTTAAAAAGATTGATAAACCCCTGGCCAGGATTACCAAAAAGAAAAGAAAAAAGACCCAAGTTAATAAAATCATGAAGGAAAGAGGAGAGATCACAAGCAATACCAAAGAAATACAAACAATTATAAGAATATATTATGAGCAACTATATACCAGCAAATTAGAAAATCTGGAAGAAATGGATGCATTCCTAGAAACATGTAAACTACCAAAACTGAAACAGGAAGAAACAGAAAACCTGAAGAGACCCATAACCAGTGAGGAGATTGAGGCAGTCATCAAAAAATCTTTCAACAAACAAGAGCCCAGAGGAATTCTACCAAACATTTAAAGAAGAATTAATACCTATTCTCCCGAAACTGTTCCCAAAAAAAAAGAAATGGAAGGAAAACTTCCAAACTCATGTTATGAGGCCAGCATTACCTTGATCCTAAAACCAGACAAAGACCCCATCAAAAAGAACTACAGACCAATATCCCTGATGAACATGGATGCAAAAATTCTCACCAAAATACTATCCAAGAGGATACAACAGCACATTAAAAAGATTATTCACAATGATCAAGTGGGATTTATTCCTGGGTTGCAAGTTTGGTTCAACATCTGCAAATCAAACAATTAATACATTAATACATAAATAAAAGAAAGAACAAGAATCATATGATACTCTCAGTAGAGGCAGAAAAAGCATTTGACGAAGTACAGCATCCTTCTTCACTAAAACTCTTCACAGTATAGGGATAGAGGATACATACCTCAATATCATAAAAGCCATCTATGAAAAGCCATTTCCTTGCACCACACACACAGTGAATATAATTCTCAACGGGGAAAAACTGAGAGCTTTCCCCCTAAGGTCAGAACACGGCAGAGCTGTCCACTATCTCCACTGCTATTCGATATAGTACTAGAAGTCCTAGCCTCAGCAATCAGACAACAAAAAGAAATAAAAGGCATCCAAATCAGCAAAGAAGAAGTCAAACTATCACTCTTTGCAGATGATATGATACTTTATGTGGAAAACCCAAAAGACTCCACTCCAAAACTGCTAGAACTTGTACAGGAATTTAGTAAAGTGTCAGGATATAAAATCAGTGCACAGAAATCAGTTGCATTTCTATACACCAACAGCAAGACAGAAGAAAGAGAAATTAAGGAATCAATTCCATTTACAATTACACCCAAAACCATAAGATACCTAGGAATAAATCTAATCAAAGAGGCAAAGAATCTGTACTCAGAAAACTATAGAATATTCATGAAAGAAACTCAGGAAGACAGAAAGAAATGGAAAAATGTTCCATGCTCATGGATTGGAAGAACAAATATTATGAAAATGTCTATGCTACCTACAGCAATCTACACATTTAATGCAATCTCTACCAAAATACCATCAACTTTTTTCAAAGAAATGGAACAAATAATCCTAAAATTTGTATGGAACAAGAAAAGACCCTGAATAGTCAGAGGAATGTTGAAAAAGAAAACCAAAGTTGGTGACATCACAATTCGAGAATTCAAGCTCTATTACAAAGCTGTAATCATCAAGACAGTCTGATACTGGCACAAAAACAGACACACAGATCAATGGAACAGAAGAGAGAGCACAGAAATGGACCCTCAACTCTATGGTCAACTAATCTTCGACAAAGCAGGAAGGAATGTCCAATGGAAAAAACATGGTCTTCTCAACAAATGGTGTTGGGAAAATAGCCATATGCAGAAGAATGAAACTGGACCATTTCCTTATACCACACACAAAAATAGACTCAAAATGGATGAAATACCCCTATGTGAGATAGGAATCCATCAAAAATCCTTGAGGAGTACATAGGCAGCAACCTCTTCGATCTCAGCCGCAGCAACTTCTTCCTATAAACATCACCAAAGGCAAGGGAAGCAAGGGCAAAATAACTATTGGGACTTCGTCAAAATAAAAAGCTTCTGCACAGCAAAACCAAAAGACAGCTGACAGAATGGGAGAAGATATTTGCAAATGACATAGCAGATAAAAGACTAGTAAGAAAAATCTATAAAGAACTTATCAAACTAAACCCCCAAAGAACAAATAATCCAATCAAGAAATGGGCAGAGGACATGAATAGACATTCTGCAAAGAAGACATCCAAATGGCCAATAGACACATGAAAAAGTACTCAACATCACTTGCCATCAGGAAAATACAAATCAAAACCACAGTGAGATACCACGTCACACCAGTCAGAATGTCTAAAATTAACAAGCCAGGAAACAACAGGTGGTGGCAAGGATGCGGAAAAAGGGGGACCCTCCTATACTGTTGGTAGGAATGCA
Organism: Mellivora capensis; assembly: GCA_004024625.1. Classification (NCBI taxonomy): domain Eukaryota; kingdom Metazoa; phylum Chordata; class Mammalia; order Carnivora; family Mustelidae; genus Mellivora; species Mellivora capensis. Next base: position 37,466 of record PISX010019249.1, read on the forward strand.
AGATGATGCAGCCACTCTGGAAAACAGTATGGAGGTTCCTTAAAAAGTTGAAAGTAGAGCTACCCTATGACCCAGTAAGTGCACCAAAGATACAAATGTAGTGATCCAAAGGGGCACATTCACCCGAATATTTATAGCAGCAATGTCCACAATAGCCAAACTATGGAAAGAGCCTAGATGTCCTAGATGTCCACTGACAGATGACTGGATAAAGAAGATGTGAGATAGATAGACATAATGGAATATTATGCAACCATCAAAAAGATGAAATCTTGCCATTTACAATGACATGGATAGAACTAGAGGGTAGGCGAGCGGTCAAGATGGCGGAGAAGTAGCAGCTGAGACAACATCAGATAGCAGGAGATCAGCTAGATAGCTTATCAAACCATTGCGAACACCTACAAATCCAACAGGAGATCGAAGAGAGGAAGAACAGCAATTCTGGAAACAGAAAATCGGCCACTTTCTGGAAGGTAGGACCGGCGGAGAAGTGAATCAAAAGCGACGGGAGGATAGACCGCGGGGGAGGGGCCGGCTCCTGGCAAGCGGCGGAGCAACGGAGCACTAAATCGGGACTTTTAAAAGTCTGCTCCATGGAGGGACATCGCTCCAGAGGCTAAACCGGGGTGAAGCCCACACAGGGTCAGCGTGGCCCCAGCTCCCTCAGGGTCACAGAAGGATCGGGGGTGTCTGAGTGTCGCAGAGCTAGCAGGTATCGGAGTGGGAAGCCGGCCACAGAGACAGAGCCTAGGAGTGAGCTCTCAGCTCGGGGTTACCTTGAACCGGTCGCAGGCTGAGTGAGCTCGGAGCGCGGCCAGAGGCGAGGGAGATGGGAGTATCCGGGGCTTTTCTCGGAGGAGTGGAGCCCCGAATCTCAGCTCTTCCGAGCCAGAGACTAGGAGGCCGCCATTTTCATTCCCGTCCTCCGGACTCTACGGAAAGCGTTCAGGGAACAAAAGCTCCCGAAAGCGAAACCGAGCAGATTACTTAGCCCGGCCCCTGGTAAGGGCGGTGCAGCTCTGCCTCGGGCAAAGACACTTGAGAATCACTACAACAGGCCCCTCCCCCAGAAGATCAAAAGAAATCCAGCCAAGACCAAGTTCACTTAACAAGGAGAGCAGCGGAACTCCAGAGGAGGAGAAAG